>JBAMJV010003929.1:0-101453 GCA_037951105.1 Echinarachnius parma | reverse complement strand
ATTTCTTGAATCAATAGAACATTGTAGTTATGTAAAAAGTGCATTATGTTTTATACCATGTGATGAAATTAATAAGTTTACAGATGTTCAATTGAATACAGTACCTTCAGACTAGAATGTGATGTTATGGCCTTAGGCTCCAAGAATGATAATCTTTTGATGAACCAGTTCTGCCTCAGTGTTCACAATGTTGCTGGAGCACCACTTTGCCAGGATCTCAAAAAGGCCATTCAATTCCTGATTTCCTTTTCTGTCATAAAAAGATGTTTGAAAAGAAACGCAATAAACAAAAGCAAGTTTACAAGTACAAAATATAGGGCGAATCCATGCCAAAGTTTTGTGTAATTGTACACTCAGTATTTTTCATTACAAAGTATCACAAACACAATTTTCTGAAGCACCCTATATGTACTAAGACAGAACTATATTTTTTAGATTATACTACATTCTACAAACAAATATTTTTGGCTGCAGTTAGCTGTGTTTTTAACAAATTGCACTTCGGTTAGCAATTTAGCTTGTCAGTTAAAAATAACAATTATTTCAATTTGTATTGCACTTAAAGGGATAGTTGAGTTTTGGTAAGGAGAGTACAGTTTTGGTGAAACTGAATTTTAGTAACCAAAACCTGCATCATTACATTACAAACTAATAGTTATAACTAGAAAGGAACACAAAATTACAAATGACGTAGTAAAGATCATGTTATCATTCAAAAAGAGCCGTTAAAACGTAAGAGGGCGCTCTTTAAACACTCATCAGTTTCAACCATTTTGAATAAAATATTATGCATGTGATGCGTTGTTGAAATAGTGATTAGATAGAGAAATAACCAACAACCTATTTTGTAACTTTTTGAAAAGAGGAAGCATTTAAAAAAAAATGTTAACGGCTGGTTCAAAATTCTCTAATAAACCTGGGGCCCCAGGTTTATTACAAATTGTTATATTTACGGATATTTCAGCCGTCTCTGAACCGATTTTGATCAAACAAAGATGATTTTATTATTTAAATATTATGCTCTTTCAAATTTTACACTCAGTTTTTCATTACCTCACAAAAAAAAAGTAGTCTAGCGCCCTCTCTACCAAAACTCAACTATCCCTTTAAACGCTGTAAACTAATGAATCATGTACTTTAACAGACTACATTACTTCCTTGAAATTTATAATTATTGATCATACTATCCCTTACAAAAAAAATCTATGGTATTCCTATGGTGCAGCTCTATGGTGAATGGTATTTCTATGATGCAGCTCAGTGGTGAATGGTATGTGTATGGTACACCACACAATTGCTGAATGGTGGAGTTCTATGGTCAATGGTATATCATTGATGCCGACCTATGGTGTATGGTATTTCTATGGTGTATTATATGGTAGAATATATTTCTATGATATTTCTGTTGAATGGTATCCCTATTGTGGAAGATATTTCAGTGGTAGCTCTATGGTGGATGATGACTTTATGGTATATTAATGGTGGTTAGTGACTCTATGGTGGCTCTAAAGTGAATGGTATATATATGGTAGCTCTATGGTGACTGTATGGTGTATGGTATTTGTACGGTATGTTATATGGTAGAGGATATTCTATGGTATTTCTGTTGAATGGTATATATCCCTGTGGTGTAAGATATTTTAATGGTAGCTCTATGGTGGATGATGACTTTATGGTATATTAATGGTGGTTAGTGATTCAATGGTGGCTCTAAAGTGAATGGTAGATCTATGGTGGCTGTATGGTGTATGGTATTTCTACGGTATGTTATATGGTAGAGTATATTCTATGGTATTTATGTTGAATGGTATATCCCTGTGGTGTAAGATATTTTAATGGTATATCCCTGTGGTGTAAGATATTTTAATGGTAGCTCTATGGTGGATGATGACTTTATGGTATATTACTGGTGTTTAGTGACTCTATGGTGGCTCTATAGTGAATGGTAGATCTATGGTAGCTCTATGGTGGCTGTATGGTGTATGGTATTTCTACGGTATGTTATATGGTAGAAGATATTCTATGGTATTTCTGTTGAATGGTATATCCCTGTGGTGTAAGATATTTTAATGGTAGCTCTATGGTGGATGACGACTTTATGGTATATTAATGGTGGTTAGTGATTCAATGGTGGCTCTAAAGTGAATGGTAGATCTATGGTAGCCCTATGGTGGCTGTATGGTGTATGGTATTTCTACGGTATGTTATATGGTAGAGTATATTCTATGGTATGTTATATGGTAGAGTATATTCTATGGTATTTCTGTTGAATGGTATATCCCTGTGGTGTAAGATATTTTAATGGTAGCTGGTAGCTGGTAGTGGATGATGACTTTCCCTGATAGCAGACTGACGTCTTTATGACGTCTTAATTTGGTCGTTAACTGGTAAACACGTCGTATGTCGTGTAAACGATGTGAATACGACGTCATTATGACGTCTTTTAAAGACCATTCTTGACATGATAATTTGTGTCGTAAGAAAGACGTAAAAACGACGTCATTATTACGTCTTTCAAAGACCAATTTTACACTATCTATTTTTGTCATAAGGACGTCGTAAAAATTACGTCTTTATGATGTCTTTTCAAGACATTTTTTGCCATTAAGATTTATGTCGTACGCACGACAATATTAAGACGTCATTATGACGTGTTTACAAGACTAGTTTTTGCCATCATTTTTTGTCGTATGAATGACCTCATTACGACGTCATTGTGACGTCTTTTAAAAAACATTTTTTCCAATTATTTTTTGTCGTATAGACCAGACGTTATTACAACGTGATTATGACGTCTGTCAAAGACATTTAAACAATTATTTTTAGCGTATGGACGACCTTTTTATGACGTCAATATGACGTCTTTCAAAGACTAGTTTTCACATGCTTTGTTTGTCGTATAGGTGACATGATTACATCATTATTACGTCTTTCAAATACCATTTTTCACGATTTATTTTGTCATTAGGACGTCTTTATGATGTCTTTTCAAGACGATTTTTTCCATTAAGGTTTATGTCATACGGACGATAGTATTACGACGTCATTATGACGTCTTTACAAGATTAGTTTTGCCATCATTTTTATGTCGTATGAACGACCTCATTACGACATCATTGTTACGTCTTTTAAAGACCAGTTTTTGCAATAATTTTTGTCGTATGGAAGACTTTTTTACGACGTCATTATGACGTCATTCAAAGACTAGTTTTCACTAGCTTTGTTTGTCGTATTACGAAGTCATTATTACCTCTTTCAAAGACCATTTTTGCCATTAAGGTTTATGTCGTGTGGACGACGTTATTACGTGATTATGACGTCTTTCAAAGACTTTTTTGTAATTATTGTTGGCGTATAGACGACCTTTTTTACGACGGCATTATGACGTCTCTTAAATACTAGTTTTCACTAGCTTTGTTTGTCGTATGGGTGACATGATTACGACTTCATTAATACGTCTTAAAAATACAATTTCGCCATGATAATTTGTGTCGTATGGACAACAATATTATGTCATTAAGACTTTTTCAAAAGACTTACTTTTCGGTGCTTCGCTTTTCATTTTTGTCGTATGGACAATTCAAAAGGCAATTAACTAAAGAATAGTTAACTCTATATTTACATATAGACAACATCTTTATATCTGGATATTACAAATCCCAAAGCTAGTTTGTTCAATTAGTTTTTGTTCTATGGATGACGTTATTACAACATCACTATGAAGTCTTTCAAAGACTTATTTTCACTATCTTTTTTGTCGTATATCCATGATTACGACGTATATCCATGATTACGACGTCTCTATGACATCTGAAAAAGACCATTTTTGCAATGACAATTTGTGTCGTATGGAAGTTATTCGCTATCATTTCTGTTGTATGTATTTCATTATATCTGGTTTTCTTCACATATTATATGTAGGAGTGTTGTGTTTTGTTATGGATGTTGTCTCTTTTTGCATTTTCTTTCCTTTTCTTTACAGTTAGGCGTTATACAGTATATTATTTATGTTAGTATCTTTATTTACTATTATATACACTGGATATTTGTTATTTTAACAAATGTTTGTTTTTGTAGTACGTTCATTTATTGTAAAATTATCATTGTATTGTAAAATCAGAAATGAAACAAACCATATAACCAGAAGAATGAACACATGTTTCCTAGAATGGGTTCTCAGGAGATCGAGCGGCCATCTTTGATCTGAGAAGGTTGCCATGGTGATATATGAAGTAAAGTACATGTATCAGAAATTAATTTGTAGCCCCCAAAACCTAGGAAAAATAGTATGCTACCCATTATTTGAACGTACTGGGTTCACTATAATATAATATTTATGGGATATGCAAATAATTAGTCTAAATTACCTAATTATACGAAGTTCATTACATGCATTGTCCAATGTTGCAATGGTGGCAACCAAGCTTAAATATATCTAATACATACATTTATTTAGATCATGACTTGATTTATTCACTCATAAAAAGATTAAAAACAATATTGGTGGGTATATGGTCCCTAAGTGAAGCAGCTGCTTCAAAATAAACACATACAAAATAAAATACAACTAGTAAACAAAAAACAAAAAAAATGGAGATGGGGTGAAATGGGGGAGAACTGAGATTATACATGTATAAAGGGTGTCTTTGTATAAGTATGTTTGAATGTTATAGCCCGGTCACATATCAACGGATTGCGCAAACGGAGAGCTAAATTTTCCATCCGTTCTGTACGTTTCTTGTCCGTTCCTTGTCCGGTGATGTACGTTGTTCTATGTTTTGTACATGAAGCAATGGAGACGACTTTCATCACCGGATAATTTAATTGTTTAAATTGTCTATTCGTTGGGCATACGTTTCCGATATCCGTTGATATCTGAACGGGCCATTAAGATGAAGCGCTCTGTAAATGGGGTGGTTGGGAATTCCAAAGTGTTAGACCTGCAAAAGAGACTGCTCTTTGTGAGACTACTGTTATTGAAAATAAATATGATAATCATTACTACTACGCAATGAGTGCATGGCAGTCATCTTTGATTTCAGGGTTTTACCATGTGCAAATGAGTACCAAGAATGAATTCCCCACTCAAAGATTCCCTAACATAATTTATTTCATCACATTTGTGCTAGGTAAAAACTTACCTCTGACCTAGTATAACAAATATGCAATTTAGCTGATTATCTGTATAATGCTAATACAACAAATTTTCAATGTTGCCAAGGTAGTAACATTGCTAAATTATCTAAAGAAACCTTTTAGCACATGAGAAAAAACAAACAAATATTGGACTGTCTACAACCTATTATCGGCTACAGGAATAATTCATGATCGATTATAAACGATAGTATCAAAGTGGAAATAACCCAATGATGCCAGGGTGGTAATATTGCTAGATTTCCTAAAGAATCCCTTTAGAACATGAGTAAAAACAAACAAACAAATATTGGACTTATGAACGTCTACAACATATAGGATCGCCTACAGGAATAATTCATGATCGATTATAAACAATCGTATCAAAGTGGAAATAACCCAATGATCCCAAGGTGGTAATATTGCTAAATTTTCTAAAGAAACCTTTTAGAACATGAATAACAAAAGAAAATACAGTAGGACTTATGATTAACGTCTTCAGGTCTAATGGATACAGGATTCATTCATGATCGATTATAAACAATCGCATTAGAGTGCAAAGTAAAATTCCAATTTTTATAACTATTTACATTGAAAACATTGTTATTACGATCTTATTTTTGCAGATATTAAAACTAATATAAATACCAACCTGTTCTTAATATTTTCAACATGATTTGCAAGTTAATTATTTAGGCATCAACTCTTTGAAATACTAAACAGTCAATACTAACCATTTAAATCTCACATACTAAGAAGCGGGATATATATACGGAACCTATACCACAACTGATTAGTAAGGTGTTAGACGTAGGTTATAGGATAGGTTTAGGATTTAGGAATAGGATAGGATAGGATTAGGTGTTACATGTTAGAAAAGTGTTGAATTGATAGTTGTTTGTTGAATACACACCAGCCATAGCCATCTCATTTTTTTCATTATTAATAATGTAAAAATCGCTTCAAAATATGACGATATGGTAGATGAATGGTAGAACAATGATATCACTGTGGTAGATAAATGGTATGTCTATGGTAGATTAATGGTGGTGGACATATGATAACACTGGTAGATTGGTGGTAGCCCTATGGTAGATGAATGGTAGAACAATATCACTATGATAGATGAATGGTATATGAATGGTGGCTCTATGGTAGATGAATGGTAGAATAATGATAGCACTGTGGTAGATGAATGGTGGATCAATGATATCACTGTGATAGATGAATGGTATATGCATGAGTGGTGGATGAATGGTGGCTCTATGGTAGATGAATGGTAGAACAATGATATCACTGTGGTAGATGAATGGTGGCTCTATGGTAGACGAATGGTAGAACAATGATATTGAGTGGTGGATGAACGGTGGCTCTATGGTAGATGAACGGTGGAACAATTATATCACTATGGTAGATGAATGGTATATAAGTGGTGGCTCTATGGTAGATGAATGGTAGAATAATGATGGTAGATGAATGGTAGATGAATGGTGGATCAATGATATCACTGTGGTAGATGAATGGTATATGAATGGTATATGAGTGGTGGACGAATGGTATATGAGTGGTGGACGAATGGTGGCTCTATGGTAGATGAATGGTATAACAATGATATCACTGTGGTAGATGAATGGTAGACCTATAGTGGATGAATGGTGGCTCTATGGTAGACGAATGGTAGAACAATGATATTGAGTGGTGAATGAACGGTGGCTCTATGGTAGATGAATGGTGGAACAATTATATCACTGTGGTAGATGAATGGTAGCCCTATGGTAGATGAATGATGGCTCTATGGTATATTAATGGTACAACAGTGATATCACAATGATATCACTGTGGTAGATAAATGATTGATGAATGGTGGGTCTGATGTAAATGAATGGTAGCCCTATGGTAGATGAGTGGTGGAACTATGATAACACTGTGGTAGGTGAATGGTGGATCAATGGTATATGAATCGTAGCTTAATGGTAGACCAATGGTGCCTGTATGGTACTTGAATGGTAGAATACGTGGGTGTGG
This sequence comes from Echinarachnius parma, assembly GCA_037951105.1. Lineage (NCBI taxonomy): Eukaryota > Metazoa > Echinodermata > Echinoidea > Clypeasteroida > Echinarachniidae > Echinarachnius > Echinarachnius parma. The sequence continues at coordinate 94,295 of JBAMJV010003929.1, read as the reverse complement.
CCTAATTTGAATAAATGAATAAATTTGTCCCAAATATTTTAATTAGTTTAATGGTAAATGAATGGTAGATCAGTGGTAGATTTGCTATGGTGTTTGTATGGTCATCAATGGTAGATTTGCTATGGTGTTTGTATGGTGTACCATAGAGTTTTTTTTTGTAAGGGATGTTCCGTTTGCATTCTCTGATACTGTAACATGCTATTTAATATGCAGTCACACATGCAGATGCACTGTCTACAATATCCGTCATTCATCAACGTTGATTTACACCTTTTTTTATGTGAGTGACAAAGAAGTATGAAAATCAACTATAGTATACCGGTAGACTATGATCTGTGGTATAGAGTACCATGGCTGAGCTCAAGTTCGTCAGCCTAAGCCTTGGCGAAGCCCTGGCCTAGCCCTAGCCTACTTGGGCCATGGCTGGCTAGGGTTAGGCTAGGCCTAGGCCTAACCTATGACATATGCTTTATAGGACGACGTCATTGGTGAACATTTTAAGATAGACTGTAGAAAATATATCAATAATTTTATTATCCCAAGGTCACACTCACAGCCTAAGATATTGGCCTGCTAGTCTAGTCGTTAGAGCTAGACATGTCTAGTACTAGAACTAGTAGTAGTATAATCGTACTGCTTAGTGGTGGTACTATTAGTATACTACCATACTACTTCTAGTACTAGAATAGTACTAATAGTACTTAATACTGCCACTGCCCGGTGCCCTGCTTAGCGTCTTACTAACTCTAGACTAGAGTCTTAGTTAGCCTTAGTCTTACTTAGTTAGACTGTCTTTAGAATTAGGTAGTACTTTATGTAAACTGAAGTAATACTCTAATAATTATTATTATTCTAAAGACAGTCTAACTATAATAACTAAGACTAGTCTAAGTCTTACTGTAAGAGTTAGTAAGACTAAGTAGTAGTAGGACCAGTCCAGGGGCAGGGACAAGCCCAGCCCCAGGGCAGGACAGTCGACTTTAGTCTTACTAAGTACTACTAATACTAGTAGTACTTGTTTGGCCTTTAAGGCTTTGGGTTCTGGCTATGAGTATGACCTTTTTAGCCTAGCGGCCTCCTATGTCTAAAATAAATTTAAACATCTCTAAAATTATTTGAACGCCCCGTACCTTCCACAAGCAGTTTACACAACTACGTGAGATTTTCTTTTATATTGGACTTTTCAATTAGCGTGTTTATATCCGAACGTCTACCGGTAGTAGAATATAAAGACTGGTTGTTTTGGTCTTACTTTCATTTACTAAGCCCAGTTGTGGCTACGGTGAACTGTCGAATAGTCGAACTCTGGCATAGGTCAAGTAAACAAACACCGTTACCGCTGCGTGTGATATGTCAGTGCATCAGTGATAATATGAAATCCGTTCTTCATGCAAATCGAGCAATATTTACCTGCAAATTCCTGCAATCCTCCCGTCGACTGCAGGATTACTTCTCGACATTCATGTTGCTATGCAGATAAAAAGGGATTAGGGTTAACTGACAGCGAAGAAGTAGCAATACTGTTGTTGTTATTTAATTTGTATGGCGATTAGTCAATGGTGACTATTGTCGCCAACTACCATACATTTTTTTTATTTAAAATTAAAATTCAATGTATTTATATCATCAATATTTATATATACAAGTATGCATTTATTTTGTCTATTTTCTCTTTTTTTTCACACATAATATAAATAATAGTTTTTTTTTTTTTTTTTTTTGACAAATCTTCAAGGCATAAAAGAATTATCGAGGCATGGCCAGGAGGTACATCTAGATATCCTAAATATATCTCCATGGCTTGAGAATACATACAACTGTTACCAAAATTCCACCAGCCTCTCATCCATTTCTTGCGTCCAAAACGTAGCCATCTTGCTTATTTTCGTCTACGTAGATAAAATTACGTACGTACATATACATGTAACGTCATCAATCAACTTCTGAATACTGTTCTGTGATTGGCTGAAAGTGCCACGACTGGTCGTAATAATTCAACATGTCGAATCCTTACGACTGGCTCTGCGATCAGTCGTAAGGTCTGGGTAGAACAGGTATGTGACGTCACACTCCCAGTCGTAAGGCCTTCCGACCGGTGAATCGTGGCAAAATCGTATAGTGTGCGGCGGGCTTAATGCAGAAATATCAGTGTCACATGCAGCTGCAATGCATGCTGTCAACACAACAGTGAGATTTGGCCTAAATTCATCCGATCGCCCGTTCACCCCGCTCCGCTCGGCTGGAGATCGCCCTGACAAGCCCACATGCCGTGCACACGTGCATTCTTATAATTGGGCAAATATATTATTTACTTTCTTGATATAAAATCACTATGATGATGACTTGATTATCGCAAATAGTTATAGTGCACATGAAAATAATCTACAAGTAATTTGTTTCTTCTTTAATCAACTTTCTTTCAATTTTCGCCCTTACTTTTTATATACATGTATTTGTAATTGTGTGATTATTAAACTCTTTCAAAAAACCACTGCATAGATAAGTTCCATACTTAGTCTATTTTAGATGACAGGACTAAGTATGCAACAAGATATTTGGTTACTTCCGAATTATAGCGTAAACTTATAAATACTGAGGTAATGAATGCTTTTCCATGCAGATAAACATAAACCCCTCAAAAAAAAGTTCGGAAACTCAAGTTTGATCGATTATATCTATTTTATTATGAACTCATAATGGTTATATTTGGTATCATTTGAAAGAGTGTGTATACCTGGAAGGTCTGACACCCATATCACGGTCTTTCTCAAGTTCAAATTCTTTCGACGATGAATATTTTGACAATGAAGAGATACTGTCGAATATGGTATCAGACAAAAGCCTGTTTAATAATATTTTGAATGACACCTCACTTGGAATGATTATGAAAGCTGGGGAGGTACAATAAAGGTGAATATTGGGGAGGATCGACAGCAAAATGTAAACAAAATGCATTTGATTCTGTTAAATTGAAGGCGTTGCATCCAAAAACGACTTTTTGTGGGTATATCTTAGTACTTTACTTTACATACTCATTATAAAATTCAACATCATGTTGAAGCGTGTACATTTGTCAATAAAATAATGCCCCATTCATAGTGGTTATATGATTGAGGTGTGTGTAGTACCTCTAAATGTATGGGGCTCAAAATGACATAAAATAAGGGCATACCTACATGGTCAAAGAGGTCGCTAATTAATATGCCAGTTCTGGCCAGTTTGCGTAGGTTTAGAGAAATGTGATGCATTTTCAATACATCAAGTTTGTGAGTTTCATGTACTGCACACTCACATTCAGCATAATCATTGCAAATGAGATATCATATTAAAGATAAACGAGCTTTCCGATAGTGCAAAATGTAAAGATAGTAGAGTGATGATTAATACAACAATATCTTACCTGAATCTTGAAACAAGAATCCACGATCTTAAATGTATAGCTTTAATACGCCCCCATATCCGGCTTTACTGCACACACCCCAATAGCATAATCATTACAGATGAGTCATAATTTTAAGGGAAAATAAACATGCTTTCACATGATGCTAGATTTACTGATGATTATGCAATGTAAAAACCCTAAAGCATCCCCTCCAATAGTCGATTTTCGATGCAACGCCTTCAATTTCACAAAATGAAATGCATTTTGCAACATTTCATATTCGACCCTCCCCCTATTCAGCTGTACCATACTTAACCTGCTGATAAAATTGTTCCGGACATAATTGTATTGAAAAGATAGGCAAGTGGGCTTTAAAATGATACCAAATTTGATAGGTTTAAATTATTTGAACACGCTACAATCTTCGATACAACTTGAGCATTAAAAAATACGGCACAAGAGTCAAATTTCCCAACTGAATACGCTCGGCCCAGTTTGCGACATTTGACTTCTGACCGTCCTCCATTCTGAAAAGGAACTGTGTATTCCCTGATTTGAAATAAATGACAAATAATGTACCATTTTCAAGGGAAATCATCATGCATTGCAATGACACTAAAAGAAAAAATACAATTTGACAATAAGAGTGATATAATCGATCAAAGTTTAGTTTCCGAACTTTTTTGAGGGGTTTAGTTAGTGGCAGATGAGAAAACTTTATCCTAGTATCCAAACTAGACTAAGAATGGAACCATAGGCCCTAATCACTTTAATTAGACAATTGGGATTGTGTATAATAACATGAGATATACATATTGATTATAAAAAAAAGAAACAACATATTTTACAGTTAAAAATCTGAATTTTTAGATTAGGTAATTAACAACAAAATTTATTTTCCTTACAATTCACGCGTATTATTGCTGAGGCTCCCATTTAGTTAGAGACTACATACTTATCAACACGTAGAAGATAGCGTAGATAGATAGAAGTTTTTATCCGACTGGCTCTTTAAACATAGATATCAATATGATAATTAGGAAAGTTTGGTAAAGAAGAATACAAACCTAGAAAATAATATAACAATGATAAATGTATAATATCAAGTGAATATGTAAACAAAACTAGTCAAACAAAACACTCTGAAGTGGGCGATTAGTAATAATCTGTATGTGTTATTACTATGGGGCGGACCAAATAATACTCCAAAATACCGACAAATTGGGTACAATCTACATTTAGTTGCAGAGGCACTGATAAGAATGATAATTAATGCCGATAAACTTCTTAAACAAGGGAATAAAGTTTGTACATGATAAACCAGAAAGGAAATGGCCTTTTACATTTAAAGCTAACTAGCAGAATTAACAAAATTTACACAAATCTTATAAAGTGATTAAACTTCATTTTAGTTAAGAGGTTATGGTTTGTATCCATGTACATGTATATAAAATGACTAATTTCAATCAATCAGAGCAATTTAATTTCCATTTCATTAGTCAGTTATCGTCAATTAATTTATTCGAAAATAATCGGTACATTTTAATGTGAGATTGGAAAATAAATGTTGAGTGTTTATTGATAGTTTATATTAAAGGGAAAGTTGAGTTTTGGTAGAGAGGGCGCTAGACTACTTAATTGGTTTGTGAGGTAATGAAAAACTGAGTGTAAAATTTGAAAGAGCATAATATTTAAACAATAAAATCATCTTTGTTTGATCAAAATCGGTTCAGAAACAGCTGAAATATCCATAAATATAACAATTTGTAATAAACCCGGGGCCCCGGGTTTATTAGAGAATTTTGAACCAGCCGTTAAAAATTCAAAAAAATGCTTCCTCTTTTCAAAAAGTTACAAAATAGGTCTTTAAATAGTTGTTGGTTATTTCTCTATCTAATCACTATTTCAACAAAGCATCACATGCACAATATTTTATTCAAAATGGTTGAAACCGATGAGTGTTTAGAGAGCGCCCTCTTACGTTTTAACGGCTCTTTTTGAATGATAACATGATCTTTACTACGTCATTTGTAATTTTGTGTTCCTTTCTAGTTATAACTATTAGTTTGTAATGTAATGATGCAGGTTATGGTTACTAAAATTCAGTTTCACTAAAACTGTACTCTCCTTACCAGAACTCAACTATCCCTTTAAGCTACGCATATAATAAAATGAAGTATTGTAGAAAGTGTACTTTAACAGTAACAATTTAATGTGAGATTGGAAAATATATGTTGAGTCTTGATTAATACTTTATTATAAAGCCATCCATAACATCATATGCAGTATTGTATATTTTAATTATTAATGGCGCACAATACTTTGAAATCAAATATCAACAAAATGTATTCATCCCAATACCCCTTTAAATAATTATCAATGTGACTTTCATGAAAGTGGGATATAGTTCATGCATCGAGATAAACAAAATGATTGTATAACGATGATGCAGTAGTTATCCCAATTGTTTATCAATACGTGAGTGGACAAAATAATACTTCAAGATAGATACAAATTGCGTGCGATCTACATTTAGTTGAAGTTTGCCTCTGTCTTTACGGATGATGAAAATAGAGATAATATCAAACATATGGGCAATCCCCATCCATCGATGAACCACATCACCATCACGCCTGGGGGAGTTTTCAAACTTCTATCTGAACTTAATGTACATAAAGCCACCGGACCTGACAAACTGCCTGCTCGACTTCTGAAAGAATTGGCCATTGAACTCACTCCTGTCTTCACACTTCTCTTTCAATCCTCTCTCAACCAAGGAGTAATTCCGGACGACTGGCGAAGAGCAGATGTGACACCGATCTTTAAGAAAGGTGATAAAAACAGGCCAGAAAATTTTCGCCCTATATCCCTCACATCTATTGCTTGTAAACTCTTAGAACATATTGTCAGTAGTGCCATCAATAAACACCTTGAGACAAACAACATCCTGTCAGACAGCCAACATGGATTCCGGAAACGTCGCTCCTGTGAGACACAACTCATCTCAGCAATCCAGGACCTTGCTAAGGGGATTGATAAAAGAGAGCAACATGATGTCATCCTCCTCGACTTTTCGAAAGCTTTTGACAAAGTACCACACGAGAGGCTGCTTCACAAATTACAGTACTATGGGATCTGTGGAATTACCCATCAATGGATCGCAGACTTCCTCAAACATCGAAGCCAAAGAGTGGTCCTAGAAGGATCTTCATCAGGTAGTGCTTCTGTCACATCTGGTGTACCGCAGGGAAGCGTGATTGGTCCCTTACTCTTCCTCATATTCATCAACGATTTGCCGGAATATGTGTCAAAAGGCTGCTCTGTACGCCTGTTTGCAGATGATTGCATGCTCTACCGCAAGATAGACACAGAGGCTGACTCGAGACTGCTGCAACAAGACATTGACGCACTACAGACATGGGAAAAAGACTGGCTGATGCAGTTCAATCCACAAAAATGCCAAGTTCTTCATGTCACAAACAAGAGGAAGTACGTCAAATGGGCCTAAAACATCAATGGACAGCGTCTAGAGACAGCAGATTCTGCAAAATACCTCGGCATTCATATAACAAACAACTTGAACTGGACCCACCACATCAAAACAATCACAAAGAAAGCAAACTCGGTCAGCGCATTCTTACAGAGAAACATCAGGCCATGTCCACGTAAGACCAAGGCATTGTGCTACCTAACTCTAGTGCGCCCCATCCTAGAATACGCTTGCACAGTATGGGATCCTCACACCAAGGACAATATTCATAGGATTTAAATGGTGCAACATCGATACGCAAGATTTGTCACAGGAGATTTCTACCGTACGAGCAGTGTGACAGCAATGCTTACTCAACTCCAGTGGCCTACCCTCCAAGAACGCAGGGCTCAACTCAAGGTGTTGATGATGTACCGCATTGTAAATTTGCATGCTGATGCACTCCAAAACCACCTGTCACCAGTCCGAACATCCCACCGAGGTCATCAACAGCAGTTCCAGATACCATTTGCAAGAACTTTGGTCTACCAGAAGTCATTCTATCCTGACACCATTAGACTCTGGAACCTGCTTCCTGCTCATATAATCAACTGTACCTCTGCTGACCATTTCAGGCAGAAGGTACAGAGCATTCAACTCCGATAAATGGGGAACCCAGTCTTTTTAGCTGCACATAGAAGTATGTAGAAGATTTTTAAATCACACTGTACATTCACTGCACCAGACCAGCCAAACAGTACGTTGATACACCAGATGGTGGCCTGTACTTTACCCGGAAGAAGAAGAAGAAGAGGAAATGATACGAAATCAACATAATGTAGATAGCCTCCTTTAGAAGGGGCAAGGGTTTGTACATGATAAACCAGAATGGAAATGGCATTTTACATTTAAAGCTAAATAGCAGTAGCTGAACTGTTAGAAAAGGCATTTAAAAAACTTGCCTTTAGTAATGTTGTTATAATTAAGAAAGTATGTTTTGTAGCCATCCACATGTTGATTAAGATGACAAGTTGTTATTCTTCAGAGCGATTTAATTTCCATTGTATTAGTTTAGCTTCATGAAGACATTCTAAAAAAATTGATACATTTAATGTGAGATTGGAAAATAAATGTTGAGTGTTTATTGATAGTTTATATAAAGCCACCCATAAAAGAAAACGCATTATTGTATATTTTAATTATTAATGGCGTACAATACTTTGACATCAAAAAGAAAATATGAACAAATTGTCTTCATCCCAATACCCCTTTAAATATTATATTAATGTAACTTTCATAAAAGTGGGATATAGTTCATAATAATAATAATAATAATAATAATAATAATAATAGTGGATACTTATATAGCGCACGTTCCGTCTTTCGACGCTCGCGGCGCTTAGAGAAAAAGAAAACAAATAAACAAACAAACAGACAGACATACAAAAACAAATTAGAGTACACCTATTGTTCAAATAAATAAGTTTTCAAAAGAGTTTTAAAGGTATCTAGGGAAGGTGATTGGCGAATTTCAATGGGGAGATCATTCCAATGTTTTGGGCCAAGGTATGAGAAGGAACGATCTCCCCATGAGTGTTTTACTCTGGGTACTTGGAGGGATTGTGTGTTAGACGAGCGAAGACTACGTGAAGGTGTGTACATTGTGAGGCTATTTTGTAAGTAGGTAGGGGCAGATGAATGAAGTGAATGATATACAAGTAATAGAATTTTAAAAATAATGCGTTTCTCAACAGGAAGCCAGTGGAGGGATTGAAGGATTGGTGTTATGTGTGAAGACTTCTTTGTGTATGTAAGTAGTCTGGCTGCAGAATTCTGTAGACGTTGGAGCTTATTAACTTCTTTTTGTGGGAGATTACCGAACAGAGAATTTGAAAAGTCAATACGAGATGAAATCAATGCGTGAATCAAGGATTCAGCAGCAGAGGGTGACAAGTACTTCCTAATGAAACCTAAGTTGCGTAATTGGAATCTTACAGACTGTGATACATGAGATATATGGCTAACAAATGAAAGATTTGCATCAAAAATTACACCAAGGTTACGAACAGTTTGTGAAGGTTTTACATGACAATCTCCAATCCTAATTTGACACTGGTCATAATTAATCTTTGACAACATCTGTTTCGAACCAAATAATACAAACTCTGATTTCCCATCATTCAACTTTAAGCCATTTCTTTCCATCCAAAGTTTAACGTCATCAAGACAAGACTCAAGTTTTGTAATTGTGCTAGAAAGAGTATTAACAGATGGGGGGAATGAAATAAACAATTGGATGTCATCTGCATAACAATGGTAACTAATATTGTGTTTACAAAAAATTTGGCTGATAGGCTGGAGGTATAAAGAAAAAAGTAGTGGTCCACCCACCGACCCCTGTGGCACTCCACATGTGAGGGTGGTGGGTTCGGATGTGGCGTCGTTAACTCTGACACATTGTGAGCGATTGGACAGATATGATTTAAACCAATCGAGGGCGACGCCACTGACACCAAATGATTGTAGCCTGTGAATCAGTGGGGATGCTTGCTTTCTATTAAGAAGTTTATTAACAACTTTAAAAAGTTGTTTAGCATCTCTACCGCATTCCTCCACTTGTCTTGAGTGATGTGAAGATTTAGCCTCTTTTATGAGCGACTGAACGAGTTGGCGTTGAGTACAATACATTTGTCTGTGTATCTCCAGATTTGTAGAGCGCCACTTTCGTTCCAGTTGCCTACGACAGAGTTTTGCCTGAGCTATTTCATTATCGTACCATTCTGTGTTTGGACGAATAGTAACACAAAGTCGTTTCTGTGGAGCATATTTGTCTAGGGCAATTCGAAGGTTAACATTGTATCTACTGACAGCATCTTGCACATTGTTAGCAGAAGAGCAGGTTCCTTCTAGTGATGTAAGCATAGTGTCTTGACGGAGTTCATCAACATCGATCGATTTGATGTTGCGAGTTACAAGATACTGTTTGTTTGCAGTTTTTATTGGTATCTTAAGTTCACACAAGATTGCAGAGTGATCCGAGATACCGTCCTTTATGGTGGCATTTTCGATTTCTGCCATGTCACCATTCCGGGTAATGAGTAGATCAAGTATGTGGCCGCGATTGTGGGTAGGTTCTTGGATATGTTGCTGAAGGCTGTAGGATGTTAACAGTTCGGTGAATGATTTAGTGCTTGTGAGTGGTGAGTCCATTTGGATGTTGAAATCTCCGGATATAACTAAATCGGATGAGCTGAAGATTTGACTGTCAAGTATCGTGGAGAACTCGTCTAAGAACGTTTTTAAAGTGGATGGATTAGGTGGTCGGTAAATGATGATTAAGCGTAGAATTCGTGAAAGATGTGTAATGTCTAGTTGAATGAGTTCAAATGTTTGCATGTCCGTGGAATCAACTATCTTGACGTCGAGATCACTTCGATAGAGTACACCGACTCCTCCTCCGCGTTTGCCTTTTCTTGGGACATGCATGAAAGTGAACCCTTGAGGAGTGAGATGACCGATGGGTGCAATATCGTCTGCGGTAAGCCATGTCTCGCAAACACCGACGATGTGCAGATCATGCTCGAGAACAAAATCAACAAACTCTGAAGTTTTGTTTTTCAGTGACCTTGCATTGATCATGGCGAATGATAAGTTCTTGTTTAAATCATCTGCGTTTCCAGGATGAGAACTTGTAGTCGTGGGTTGGTGCGTCCTCTGGGGATGAGCTGCTTCCGGTTCTCTGTGATGTTGCCTTCGTTGTCTCTTCCTTCCTCGGTGTGTTTTTCTCCTTCTCTTAATGCCTAGACTGAGGATCTGTCTCTGTAAGGCAGGATTGAGTTCATGAAATCTTGTCGTTGGTGTATTGGAGTTGATCGTGCGTAGAGAATTGGTGTTGTAAATAAGGTGTTTCTGGTGTTCATGGTTGTTAGTTGTATCAGATACATTCATGGGTGGGCCTGGATTGGGGTTGATATCCCCTGATTGCATTAGCTGGATCTGAAATGTTGCAACTGAGTTTGCGTAGTAGGGTATTGGACCTCCAGTGTGCTTTGGTAGTTTTAATGGTAATCTACACTGTGCACTGTGCATATGATTGTCAGTCATCACAGTTAGACAGCAATCTTTTGTTGGCAGACACCCTCCATTCAGCAGGAGCACAAAGCACACAAAGGAGAAGTAGCTTGTCAGCTCCATTGTGATGGTCCAGTCTCTTGTGCAGGAACAATAGGATGCTTAAGAGTCCCTTCACGGTCGGTCGAACGAGTTACTCTGTGTGTTTGAAGAACATGGCTGCAAGTCTGTACATAAGTGAACTGACTGCCAAAACGTTATCTGCTTACTGCGATGAAGGTTTTGATTTTCCAAGCTCCAAGTTTGTCCAGAAGTTTCCAGGTTACATACTCAACACATATTTAATAATCAGAAAACATACAAGATCAATACATCATACAAATACACACCAAATTACAGAGCTAAGCAAGCGGGCTACCACGCAGGGTGCTACCACGCAGGGTGCACACAGCTACATGCATCGAGATAAAAGTGATTTTATAACAAATACAGCCAAAAAACCCAACTGAAGTGTTTGATTAGTAGATATCTCAAATGTGTATCAATACGTGAGTGGACCAAATAAAACTGCAAGATAGAAGCAAATTGCGTGCGATCTACATTAAATTTTAGTTGAAGAGGAACTGATACGAAATCAAATTAATGTCGACAGCCTCCTTTAGAAGGGACACAGGTTTGTACATTATAAACCAGAATGGAAATGGTATTTAATATATAAAGCTTAATAGTAGTAATTGAACAGTTAGTAAAAGCATTTCGAAAAATTGCCCTTAGTAATCGTTTTATTAAGAAAGTGTGGTTTGTAGCCATCCACATTTTTAAAGTTGATAAATTGTAATTCTTCAGTGCGATTTAATTTCCATTTCATTAGTTTAGCTTCTATGAAGAAATAAATTGACTGGTTGACTGGTATTCAACTATTGATCTACAAATGCCCTTGTATGGGGTTATTCAATTTCTGCAAAAGTAGAGCAAATACAACTATTCATTACTGATAAGCTTTATATTGACAAGTTTCTAGTCTCTGTCGATATCAACAGTCCATACTGAAAACAGATTAATTAAGTTATCAGCCTCTTGAACCGCACTTTTCAACTATCGATAATGCAGGAATTTACAAATACTGAATGACCCCTTTATTATCGGCAGACCAAAACACAATCTCAGAAAAGAAAATGGCCTTACCTTTTTCATCTAGTGATTTTCACGTAATGTCATGAACTACAAAGTGAGAAGGAGGACATTGTCAAGTGGATATAAATTATATACACAACTTATTACACAACAAATTGGACCAAGGGAAAGAGAATAACTTTATTTATATAGAGCTGTGAAATCGAAACAATATTTTGTTATACTAATGATTGTTCTTTTCATTATTACCAGCCTGACACTTTTTCTACAAAATAAAGTATCATAATCATTTTAATAACTATTGATCAACTTCTCACGCAATGTTTGTACTTTAGATATAAATATTTCGTTCTAATAATTGAATTGGTTATATCAAATGAAGTTATTTTATGCTTATGTAATGTTTTGTTTTAAGCCCAAAAAGTGGGAGGGGGGGGGGGGGGGGGGGGGGGGGGGCGGGCTGCAGCAACCCCCCGGGCTGCAGCACCCCCCCCCCCCCGGGCTGCAGCACCCCCCCCCCCCCCCCGGGCTGCAGCAGCCCCCCCCCCCCCCCGATTCCGCAGCCCATGTAATGTGAGATTAATGCTAGCTTATATGCAGCAATTCACAAAATAAAATGCAGTATACTGTATAATTTGATTGTATATACTAATTCTCTAAAATAAAAAAGCGCATATTAACAAATTATCTTTATCCCAATACCCCTTTAAACATAAAGTATATATCAATAAGAATATCCGAAAAGTGTGATATAGTTCAAGCATCGAGATACAAATGATTTTATAACGATGATTCTTGTTAATTGTTTGAATATGAAAACAAATACAGCCGAAAACCCAGACTAAATTGGGTGTTTAGTAGAAATTTCTAGTGTTTCAATACGTGGGAGGGCCAAATAATACCGACAAATTGGGTACAATCTACATTTAGTTGAAGAGGAACTGATATGAAATTAAAGTAGTGTCTATAGACTCTTTAAGAACGGGACAAATGTTTGTAATGATAAATTAGAATGGAAATTGCATTTTACATTTTAAAGGGACATTCCCTCTTTTGCAATCCAAATTAAAAAAGTTTCGAGGTTATTGTCTTATCTGAAAGAAAATGTCATTTAATAGCATGCCTGAAGAAATTAGGCCTTGAAATCTCTTTTTCGTGGAGTTATAGACCTAAAACTAATAAACCGTTGGACGACGGTTTATTGTGCATTATATGTATATTCACCCAGTGAGGAAGTTCGTACACAAATTCCACGTTCTGAAGTCCAAATAAAGCAGACAATGTGGCTATTTAAATAGAGGTTCACTGAAGACTGGATGTATACGTTCATTGAGCACAGTCAATAGTAGATGTGAATAGAGTTAAAGCAAGTACAATCTCAAGAAAGTGAGTAAAAAGTACTGCAAAATGAATGCTTGGGACTGGGTACCCAATAGAGTCCAGAGCACTGCAGAAAACTTACTGCAGAAAACTTAAATTAAAACACAGTTCCAAGTCTATAAATGGAGATAAATGACTCCTGAAGATAAATGACTCTTTGCTGTTCACATCTGTCACATCGTAGTTGACAAAGTTACACAAATAAAGTTAAAAACATGCAAAAGCCAGGACCACAGTTTAAATCATGCACCACGCACCACACACCATTTCTATAATAATACAAACGGTATAATTCATATCTTCTCAGAAGATACAAACAGAATACATTGTAGTTAAAAAAAACATAAACTATTTTATAGGAAATCATCGCGTGATATAAGTATTTTCATGTGCGTAATATTGTTTAGTAAGAAAATATGATTTATTCTTGGCGCGATAAAAGTTCACATCAATAACCGTGCAAAGTCTGGCCGCATTAAAAACTAACCCTTACCCCAAACCTACATTAATGGTCGCTATTTTATGTTTTATTCGTATTACAATCAATTTGCAATTTGTTAGATTTTTATTTTACCAATGGCCATGTTTCCTCACTAGCACTGCCGCCCCAAGTAAAACGCAGTATAGATACGAATCGGCGTTTTCTAGAGATATTGACCATTTTGTGTTTTTACCACAGCTGCTGGAAAATAATAAAGTAATACATTTCTTTTTAAATTTATTTAGGAATTTTTTATAAAAATGTAGATACTTTGGGAAAGTTCCTAGCTCGTGACCGATTTCCCCAAGGAAAAGCGCAATTTCTACACAGAAATACGGAGGGTGAGTCTTATTCCTTACGTTATTGATTAACCAAGTGAACATGTTTGGTCATATATTCCTTATGTTAGTTTGCATTTTTAAAAGGAAAAAAACAGCTTATAATTAATTAAACAACGCCCTCTCTGGGCATGTCACACTTTTCGTTAACCCCCATCCTGCCATAATGAATACAGCCCAGTGCCACGTCGCTAATCCCCATTGTGCCAGCCACTGACAGATCCCCCTTGTGCCAGGTTTATTGGGAGACCTGTTCAAGTGCTATTATATACAACAGCGAGCAATTATGCATAAATCAGCAAGGCGATGGCTCTCTCGCTTGAAGAGAGCAGCCAATCTTTAAAAGCACTATACCAATAGCGTGCGTGCAGCCTCATGGCATGATAGGAGTTAAATAAGGACTTATCAGGCCAGATTCCCCCAATGAAAAGAAATAAGAAGCGTAAATTGTATTGATTAACCAAGCTCAAATGTTTGTTTATACATTCGTTATGAAAGCTTACATACCTTAAAGGAGAACACAACTTTGAATTGATAAAGAGCGCCCTCTCTGAGCAAGTCTCAAGTTATTTTAAATATAGAATAATGTTACATGCTCCCAAAACGGTGCATGAACAATATCCACAAGGAAAAACGCAGTATCTACAAAGAAATCAGAAAGGTGAATGTTAGTGATAATTCAAGCAAACACGATTTATTATACATAATATCAGAACCAACTAGACGATGATGCTGTTGTTTGTAATTGTAAGCATATAGTCAGTTCCAAGATTAGCTTAGCCTTAAACGGTGACTAAATACAAAAAATTAAAGACTTTGGTTGATCTATAATAATGAAAACATCACATATCTGTTGACTATTTGATGTACATTTTTGTCATATTTTTTATATTATTATTATTTTTTGTTATTACATTGTGTGGGAAAACTCTTATTTATCTCATTTAAATAAAATAAAATTGTTACAAAAGAAGGCTATTAGAATCATAACAAATTCAGAGTACAATTGTTCTAGTAATCCCTTATTTATTAATATGAAAGTTCTTCCAATACAGCAACTTATAACGCTTAATACCTCATATTTATGTATAATTTCCATACTGGTCATCTCCCGCTCATATGTAAAACTTTGTTTGTAATTAATTCATCTGTTCATCCTCACAACACAAGACAAACAATGTTATTACATAAGCCTCCTGTACGTACAACTCATGCTCTTAATTCATTTCAAAATGTGGGAATAAGCAAATGGAATAATCTCAGCTCCAATATAAGATCCAGTACAACTTTGACAAGATTTAATAAATTGTGTAAAAGTGAATTGTTTACAATTTTATCATCTAATTGAGTAGACTGAATTCATATGTTATTCTGTATTTTTCCTCTCTTCTACTTTCTTTCCTTTTCTTCAAAATCTGCTGCGACATGGTATGAGTGTATTTATGCATGGTAGTTGGGGGGAGGGGGGCGGGTAGGGTGGGCTCAAGAATGTAGTTTTATGTATGAATATTTATTTCCATCAATGTGTATGTAATATATTGTTATGTATTGATATGTGAAAGGGCCCTATTACAAGCTTTGCTTCCTAGGTGTCCCTAACCATCCATTATATTTTACATTGTACAACATCATTCATGTATAAACTTTGTATTTGATTTTGAATGATTTGGTTGAATAAATTGAACTTGAACTTGAACTTGAACTTGAAAAAATAGTGCTACATCAATATACAATATTTTCACTAATGTTATTGATTCAAATGTTCATTGCGGTACTTGTTGTACTGATATTACTGATCATCTACCAATATTTATTATTTTGAAAGGTCTTAACTCGTCACGCAATGAACCAAGTGAATATTTAATGCGTAGTTTCTCACAAGAACAAATACAGCATTTTCAAAGAGATCTTATTAAGGAAAATTGGTCTTATGTTTATAGTTGTCATACTTCAGAAGAAGCATATAATTTGTTCATACATCGGTTTACTATTTTGTTTGATTAACATTTTCCTTTGGTTAAGAAGAAATGTAATAAACGTATTCGTAAGCCCTGGATTAATAAATATATTTTGTGTTCCATAAATAAGAAAAATAATTTATATAAACAGTTTATTACTAATAACAATTTAATAAACTAGATGTTGAATTCGTCACATTTGACGAATTAAGGTTATACATATTGAAATTTCGATATGATGATATTGACTTTTCAACGCGTAACATGATGATGTCATAACATTTACTTGGCATAAATAAATGAATGACACAAAATAGGGTAACAATATTAATTCATTACATTCAATTGTTATCAAATGGGGAGTGGGAAGCTCTTAAATTTACCAAAATGACTGTAAAATGGCTCTGTACCCGACGTCTTATTTCAACCATATCACACCTTTCCTTTGGCCGATTTTTACCCGGTTTTCAGTATGTTAAAGCTGAGTTTCCGCTACACTATCGCGATTGAGTTTATTTCACGATTAGAGCACGAAAACAGGTCGAAATTGAAGGTTGAACTTTTTTTTACTTTATCGTGCACTATGATGACTTTACAAAATCCGATTGGCCAATGTTAAATTTGTAAAAATATGTGCAACTCATACTCTTTCAGAATATGAAAAAATATTTGTATATATCCATGTATCAAAGAAGTTGTGACCGTTAAGAGAAATGCGTGTTTGACCAAATTTAGCCAATTTTCACACTCTTTGCGCGATTTCAACTTTAAGCGGTCAATTCGATGACTTTAGAAGATTTACTCGGCATAAATGAGGTATGAATTCGAATCTACAACTCATAATCTATCCAAATATTCAAATAGAATTGGGTGTTTGTTGATTTTTTAAAAAGTTACGGCCGAATTCAAAAAGGATGTTTTTACCATATTTTGCCAATTATTTGTTTTGAACTGTTCGCCGTTAGATGTTAGATGGCGCTATTCAGACTTAGCCAATTTTCAGACTCGTGCGCTATTTAAATTTTAACATTTACTCGGCATAAATGAGGTATGAATTCGCATCTACAACTCATAATCTTTCCGGATATTCAAAGAAATTTGGGAGTTTGTGGACTTTTTAAAAAGTTATGGCCGATAAGAGACCAGACTTAGGACATTTTCACGCTCGTGCGCTATTTAATTTTTAACCGTCAATATGATGACTTTATGACATTTACTCGGCATGAATGAGGTATGAATTCGCATTTACAACTCATAATCTATCCGAATATTCAAATAAAAATGGGTTTTTGTGGACTTTTTAAAAAGTTATGCCCGAATAAAAAAATGGTTGTTTTTGAGCATTTTCAGATTTTAAGATCCTTAGACGGGCGCGTACGCGCTTGTTACGTAGCGCATGCGCATGCGCATAATCGGAAAAGTTGCCACTCGGCCTGATAATTGTTGGTGCCAAATTTAAAGGGAAATAGAAGATGCATGACTGAGATTCATCCATAAATGAAATTTCACAAAATGGCGTCCCGATGACGTCACGAATAGTCGGCGGCACCCAAAAGTTTGGCAGTTCTAAGTTAGACCAAGATCTATCATCTGGCAAAGTTTCAGGACAATTATAGCTGCACCCGTTATTGAGGTATCCGACGAACAAAATTCTTGTTTTCGTGTCTGTAAATGCACTTGCATACAGACACAAAAACAACACTAGATTTTGAATTCGTCACTTTTGACGAATTAAGGTTATACATATCGATTTATTATGATAAAAGGATGATTCCAAAAATAACTACTCAATCATGATTTCAATAATAATAGATTCCCCCCACCCCTGAAAAAAGAAAGAAAAAAAGAAGAAAAAAAAAGAAAAAATATTGCCTTGGATTCGAACCCACGACTCTTTGATCTTGTGTCACAAATTATACCACGAGACCAACATTAGATCTCTTAACGAAAATGGGAAATCGGGAAAGATACATCCGTGATTGCACACTGCATTTGTCATTGTAACAGTGAATTATTTGACCTTTGAACCTAATTTACATATCCTTAACGCCATTTTCATAATCCGATCTTATCTTATGAACATTTTCCTTTCATTATACCATACATGTGTGCTGAATTTCATGTCCGCGGCGTACGTGGTTATTGAGTATTCATGCTTGATTTATTTGACCTTTAACGGTAAATATGACAATGAAATATGCATTTTCGCGATTTGGTGTTAACTTATGAAATGATGGGATTGAAAATCCCTATCTACATGCGAAATCTCAAATTGATAGCATAATTCCTTCAGCAGTTATATGTCGATAACATACGTTTTGTCTAACATTCAATTTGTAACAGATTTGAACTCTTATTTCCAATCAAACAATTCATCAGGATCCATTGAACAAAACTAAATTGTGTGAATAGTTTGCGAATAGAGCAGAACATCAGCTACGATATATCAAAATTTGGGAGTACATTGATGGAGAATAAGTGAAATATGGTCAAAAGTAAACTGTGATCGATTTCAACATTGATTGAAATTGAGTAAAATTCGCATTTTCAACTTTAACCGTCAATACGATGACTTTATAACATTTACTCGGCATAAATGAGGTATGAATTCGTATCTACAACTCATAATCTATCCGAATATTAAAAGAAAATTGGATGTTTGTGGACTTTTTAAAAAGTTATGGCCGAAAAAAAAAGTATGTTTTTACCATATTTTGCCAATTTGCGTGCGCGCGTAATTTTGACTTTGACGCGCGCGTACTCCATTATTATGAGTCAACCATTAGGTTACACAGTAGTTAGGAGAATACCTCTCCTCAGCGCTGGCGAGAGGTGTGGGTTTTCCACTGTCAAGCTAGTTCAGATTGGACCTTGGGGAATTTATTTGATCCCTGTTCGCTCTTATCACTAGCCCCTAGGCGCTGATGTCTCAATTTACTGGCAGTACGAGGAGGAAGTGAGGAGAAAAAGAGGAGGTATGCCAAGGTCGTTGGTCAGTGGACCAGAGCTAGACCAGAAGTCTTATAGTGTTAGTCTTAGTAATTAAACTCAGTAAAAGTATACTGTAGGTTATGTCATTGGTTGTGTGAGTATTTATATAAGGTTTGCGAGATGTAGAACACTTTAAATGTGTGTATAAAAGAGACTGGGAGAGAGAATTCTCATTCTGTGGAAAACATTGCTAAAATATTTCACTGCACATTTACCAGAATGATTGTTTAATAAATGCTACTCCCTTGGTTTAGTTTTTTGGCCTGAATAGAGACTGGTGTTTTACTTTTAGAATTAGAAACATGGCAACTGCAGACATGATCATTCCATTTTTTCTCTGCAGGGAAATCATGTTTAGTTTAGTGGCCACTACAGGCAGGATAACTGCTACAGACAACCTAAATAGACATGCTGTCTGAATGTTTATAGGTCATGTATTAATACAATAAGAATGAAGAGGTCTGCAAACATAGACTAGTGGCCATGCAGTTTACTGCAGCCCAGAGAAGATTATCTCTATGATAGCACTAGGCCCGGGGGGAGGGGGCAGTTAAAACAGCATGGGATTGTTGCCAGAAGAGATAAAAGTGTCAACATCAGAAAAGAATGTGACCAGTTGATTTCCACCGAGGTGGAACTCAAGCTAACAGGACAAACATGTCATGAATGACTCAAATTGATAGGGTGTGTTGAGGGGATCTATAAGGAATGCAAAACATGTGAAAAACGACAATTTTACTATTCATTCGCGTTACGCGCGCAAATACGCGCGCGCCGACGCGCACGCGCGGAATTTTTTGAAACGCTTAAAATTGTCTGAAACATATAGTAAATTACTCGGGTTGGGGTTTTGAACATTTTAAATTTTTTTTCTCACTTGACGGACGCGTACGCGCGCGTCTCTGAGTGTAAGCGCACGCGCATGAGCTTAAAAGATGACGATTGAACTGATTGATATTGATGCGAAATTTGAAGTGAAATTAATGATGCATGACTGAGTTATGATGATTATTGAAATTTGACAAAATGGCGTCCTGATGACGTCATAGTAATGTGACCTCACTGAAACGTTTCGCTGCACTAAGTTAGACCATGATCTATCATCATGTGAATATTCATGATAATTGATTCATCTGATCGTGAGATATGCGACGCACAAAATTAGGAAGAATAAATAAAAATAATAATAACTAGATTTTGAATTTGTCACTTTTGACGAATTAAGGTTATACATATCGATTTATTATTATAAAAGGATGATTCCAAAAATAACTACTCAATCATGATAACAATAATAATAGATTCCCCCCACCCCTGAAAAAAGAAAGAAAAAAAGGAGAAAAAAAAGAAAAAATATTGCCTTGGATTCGAACCCACGACCCTTTGATCTTGTGTCACAAATTATACCGCGAGACCAACATTAGATCTCTTAACCAAAATGGGAAATCGGGAAAGATACATCAGTGATTGCACACTGCATTTGTCATTGTAACAGTGAATTATTTGACCTTTGAACCTAATTTACATATCCTTAATGCCATTTTCATAATCCGATCTTATCTTATGAACATTTTCCTTTCATTATACCATACATGTGTGCTGAATTTCATGTCCGCGGCGTACGTGGTTATTGAGTATTCATGCTTGATTTATTTGACCTTTGACGGTAAATATGACAATGAAACATGCATTTTCGCGATTTGGTGTTAACTTATGAAATGATGGGCTTGCAAATCCCTATCTACATGCGAAATCTCAAATTGATAGCATAATTCCTTCAGCAATTATGTCGATAACATACGTTTTGGCTAACCCTCAATTTGTAACAGATTTGAACTCTTATTTCCAATCAAACAATTCATCAGGATCCATTGAACAAAACTAAATGGTGTGAATAGATTGCGAATAGAGCAGAACATCAGCTACGATATACCAAAATTTGGGAGTACATTGATGGAGAATAAGTGAGATATGGTCAAAAGTACACTGTGATCGATTTCAACATTGACTGAAATTGAGTAAAATTCGCATTTTCAACTTTAACCGTCAATACGATGACTTTATAACATTTACTCGGCATAAATCAGGTATGAATTCGTATCTACAACTCATAATCTATCCGAATATTAAAAGACAATTGGGTGTTTGTGGACTTTTTAAAAAGTTATGGCCGAATAAAAAAAGTATTTTTTTACCATATTTTGCCAATTTGCGTGCGCGCGTAATTTTGACTTTGACACGCGCGTACTCCGTTATTATGAGTCAATAATGACTCAAATTGATAGGGTGTGCTGAGGGATGTATAAGAATTGCAAAACATGTAAAAAAACTTCATTTTTCTTATTCATTCGCGTTACGCGCGCAAATACGCGCGCGCCGACGCGCACGCGCGGAATTTTTTGAAACGCTTAAAATTGTCTAGAACATATAGTAAATTACTCGGGTTAGGGTTTTGAGCATTTAAAAAAAAAAAATTAATTGACGGACGCGTACGCGCGCGTCTCCGAGTGTAATTGCACACGCATGAGCTTAAAAGATGACTATTGACCTGATTAATATTGATACGAAATTTGAATTGAAATTGATATTTCATAACTGAGATAAAATGATTATTAAAATTTGACAAAATGGCGTCCTGATGACGTCACAGTCATGTGACGTCACTGAAAAGGGTACCAGTTCTAAGTTAGATCATGATCTATCATCATGTGAAAATTCATGACAATTGATTCATGTGATCTTGAGATATGCGACGGACAAAATTAGGAAGAAGAAGAATAAATAATAAAAATTCGAACAAAATCAATAGGTTATACATATGTATATGTATAACCTAAAAATCTTGACGAAATCAATAGGTTATACATATGTATATGTATAACCTAATAAATAATAAATAAATAATAATCTTGACGAAATCAATAAGGTTATACATATGTATATGTATAACCTAATAATAAATAAATAATAATAATAAAAATTCGAACAAAATCAATAGGTTATACATATGTATATGTATAACCTAATTAGAGAAAATATAAGAAACAAAGGAATAAGGTTAATAATTTGATAAGGAATGCTAAGAAAATGTACTTTTGTAATAAATTGAATAAATTCAAGTTTAATGCAAATAAAACTTGGACTGTTATTAATTCATTGTTAAATAAGCCCAAACATTATCTACCACAATATATATTTTGATGATAAACGCATTGAGGACGGTGAAAGTATAGCTACTGAATTTAATTCATATTTTGTTAATTGTTGTAAGGAAGCAGTTGAAACGCTATCAGCGTCCACTCTTGGTACCATGTTTAATCAATATCTTAACGAATATTTTCCTAACTGTTTTTTATTCCAATTTCTGCACATGAACTTATACAAGTCTCTAAGTCATTGAAGAATAGTAACGCATGTGGATTTGATAAGTTGAGTAGTAGTCTACTGAAACAAATAATATATTATATTGTTGATCCCTTGGCTTTTATTTGTAATATCTATTTAAGATCAGGTATTGTACCAGATAAATACAAAAATTGCTAAAATTACCCCGGTATTTAAGAAAAATTATCCACATACATGTACATTCAATAATTATAAACCAATTTCAGTATTACCAAGTATAATCTAAATTGCTTGAAAAGTGCATATATACTCGACTCTATTCATTTTGTTTGAAAAACATTATTATAATGGATTCACAGTATGGATTTAGAAAACATCATTCTACTACTCACGCTTTAATTGAGTTACAAGATACATTTTTTCCTGCAATTAATGATAATACATTTGTTATAGGGGTATTTATGGACCTGTCAAAGGCTTTTGATATAGTTGATCATGAAATATTATTATCAAAATTACGATGTTATGGAATCAGAGGAGTGTCGTTACAATGGTTTAAAAGTTATCTTAACAATAGGTTCAAATATGTAATGTATAATAATAATCGTTCAGATGTATCTTGTATTACCCATGGTGTACCTCAATGGTCAATCCTTGGCCCTCAATTATTTTTGTTATATATAAATGCTATCAAGAAGGCTACCGATAAATTTGAATATATTATGTATGCAGATGATACTACAGTACTTTAATTTATACGCAACCAAATATTGTTGATTTAGAGTGTAATGTTAATGATGAATTAGAAAAGATTTCTTTATGGTTTAAATCAAATAATAGACTATTGATAAACCTTAGTAAAACAAATTATGTAAAATTCCATAATAAGACTTGTAAAATGGGGAAAAACACTAAGTGGTCTCATTCTTAAAATTGATAATATTCCGTTACTTAAGATTGATACTGTAAATTTTCTTGGTGTACTTATAAGTAGCAATATGCATTGGGTTACACATAGATTATGTAATGTAAAGTTTCAAAATGTATTGGCATACTCTATAGACAGAAATATACAATTCCTGCATCCTCTTTGGTATTGTAATATAATGCATTCATGATGTCACATTTAAATTATTGTATTGGTGTATGGGGTAATAGTAATCACAAAAATTTGATAAATTATTTTAACTACAAAAGAAAGCCCTTAGGATATGCCTGTGCTGTCATTATCTTACTCTGCCCCATTATTTATGAAATTGAAAACACTGAATATATTTGATTTATATTTTTATTCCATTGCCCTGCTTGGATTCTTTTATTTTCAATATAAACAACCGCAAAATATTATGAGAATGTTCACTTTGAAAAAAGAAAGTAAAACAATATTGTCTTGGATTCGAACCCACGACAATAAGACAAATAGATATTGAGTCACAGATCGCTGTGACCGATTTTTAAAATCGGTTGAAAAAAAATATATCATTTTCAACTTTAACCCTCAATATGATAACGTCATAACATCTACTCGGCATAAATGAGGTATGTATTCGTATCAACAACCCATATCTTACCGATTATTACAGATACATTAGGGGTTTTATGGACTTTAAAAAAGATATGGCCGAAATATTTACCATATTTTGCAGATTTGCGTGCACGCGTAATTTTGCCTTTGACTCGCGTACTCCGTTATTATGAGTCAAACATTACTAAAATTGATAGGGATGTGTAAGGATTGCAAAACTCGTGAAAATACGACATTTATTCTCGTTGCGCGCGCAAATTCGCGCGCACCGACGCGCACGCGCGGGCATTTTTTAAACGCTTAAAATTGTCTAAAAAATATAGTAAATTACTCGGGTTGGGTTTTTTTTTTATTTGTTTACATTTGTTTTCATTTGACGGACGCGTACGCGCGCGTCTCCAAGTGTAGGCGCATGCGCATAGGCTATAAAGTTGAACATTGACCTGAATAGTACTGATGCCAAATTTATTTAAATTCAAGTTGATGATGCATGACTGAGATATGATGATTATTGATATTTTACAAAATGGCGTCCTGATGACGTCATTGAAAAAGTTTGCAGATCTAAGTTAGATCATGATTTATCATGTGAACATTTATGATTCATCTGATCTTGCGATATGCGACGAACAAAATTGGAAGAATAATGATAAATAAATAAATAGATAAATACAAATTCGAATAAAAATTGATAGGTGATACGTATGATATACATGTATGTATCACCTAATAACGACGTAATAAAGGCTAGAGTGCACTAAGATTTGTCACTGCTGGTGTTCAAATGGGTAACGATGGTTAAATATGGTAAGATCTCCATTAACAAAAGTTGTCTCGATAGAGTTCTTCCAATTTGACGTTGCTTCACGATTATGATCGTCTCAGATAGCACTTTTGACAGTTCCCAATGGTACCTAAAAGTGTCGCAAAACTAAAAGGCACTTGCCTTGTTACTGGAATCGATTGAAGACATTGTTAGGCTTTGTGTTTGAATATTGAGATCTTACAGAGTCTGTCCTCATACTGGAGCAGATATGTGTAACAATCGTTCTAATAGTCATACAGGCATCTAAATTGGCATGTACATTACCTAAGGTTCACTTTTCAAGGAACAACATTGAGCCACGCAAAACTCCAACATGGCGGCCATTTTCCACGATGGCCGCCAAAAAGCTACTTTTTGTGATAAAAATAGAAATAGTTGGTAATTTTCAATGATTTTAGAGTCGATTTCAATAATTTATTGTATGCAAAAACCAAATATGCTAAATACAGATATATTCCGTGTCAAATCCAGCATAGCGGCTTTTTTTTAAAGATGGCCGTCAAAAAGCTACTTTTTTCATAAGAATATAACTAATATAGTTGATAATTATGAATGATTTTAGAGTCGATTCCAATTAAATATTATGTGCATAAACCAAATGTGCTAAATACAGATCTATCCTGAGGCATAGGTACTGAAAAAAACAACATCAATATAGGGGGGGGGGGGGGGGGGGGCATTGAAATAGGTTGCGTCGGTAAAGTTAAATTCTTCTTGTAGTCGATTCGAATTGTGTATGGTATGAAGAAATCATATTTCCTGCATCCAAACCTAACGAGTGGTGTAGCTAAGGGAAAAAGAACCCCCAATATGTTCGGAACTCGTTCCAAATTTAAATTTGCTTTTGCCATAAGCTGCCCTCTTAATAAGAAACAAAGCTTACGCTCTTGCGCTCAATGGATAATGCTCTGCCCCTCGGTCACCGAAGTCGAAATTACATTTTTCTTGAAAATACCACAGGTTCCTAAATTAATTTTTTCCATAACTCAATGGCTGCGATCGCCATCTCATTTACAAGGGCCGGGTCTATACTGAGCAAAACGCTCCTCCACAATGCAAGATGTGGTCCATCGTCTGGGTCTGTCCGCAGTCGCAGAGAGTATCTTTTTCGTGGGTATAGCCCCATCTTGCAAGTTGGGCTTACACCGCCCCATTCTCATCCGTATTCGGTTCATCAGGCATTACCATTCTGTCCACTGCATGTTTAGTTCGTTGATGAGTATGGGATACTGGCTGACAGTGGAGTATTCTGCTCAGGTGGTGGGACACAATCGAGGAAGCTGTGTCGGGATGCAAGACGTATGTCAGTGGGGCGGTTGGTGTTCGTGCAACATGTGTATGTCATCTGTCGCTTGCTTCAACCGTTCCTTTAGACCAGAGTGTTAGTTAGACTTTGGTCTGGAGTTCCGATGCCAGCAAGGTGACATAAATTATCTTCTTAACTGTTGGTTTCAGGCAGCCTGCTACATTTTGATTGGTGTTGTTGAGTGTGGTGTCAAGCTTCTTCCCAATAGGGCAATATCTGCAGTTTAAATCTTTGGGTCAGCACCATATTGTTATGTTGCTAACTTCCTGATGATGCAATTTCGAGATTATACTATGCCTATCGTCTTCTTGATATGCGTCTTATAGGATAAGTCACGGTCGAGTTTTCACCCAGATAAACTAAAGCTCGCAGTGGTTGCGCTGCACGTTGTTCCACTCTTAGTCTGTCTAGCTTAATTCCCTCTTTGCCTCCCTGTTCTTGTGGTGGAAGACACCCCCTGGGTCTTTGGTTGGTTTTCTCGCAGGTAATTTGCTATGTAGTATTCCCAAATTTACGTTTGCGAGCGCTGAGTTGAGATGGAGTTCAACAGCTTTGAAGGTACTATGATTGGCTGAGTTTGAGGTTACATGTGTGATGTCATGAAGCGTTGTCAGTAGCCTTTAGTGATTGATAGTGTTATAAGTAGCATACATTATATATCTACAAATACTGCACAGGTTATGACGTTGTTCTGAAAACCGTCTTCGATGCGTTAGGTCAGGTTGATAAGTTGTCCTTTGGTGGATTTTCCTGGTTGGAAGCCTGCCTGTTCACAGTTTGGTTGGCTGTCACCGTGGGCTCAATTTTATTCAGAACTAAGCGTTCAAGCAGCTTGTACGTATGACACGGGAGCGAGCTTGGTTGAAAGTTCTTGGCTTCGTGTGAGTCCTTGTCTGGCTAGAGGATAGCGACGCCTTTGGAGCCACTGTTTTGGAAAGCAGGTGTCTCGCAGCCATTTCTGTGATACAGGGCCTATGTGTTTCATTTGCTCCAATCAGATGTCGTAGATGTCTGCTGCCTCGTTGACCTGTAGAATGGAGATATATTTATGTAGCTCTTTGGCAGAAATAGGTATTGTGAAATACCACATGTTTTGATCAACTCCAGGTAGTTTGCGTCCCAGGGGGGTCACTCGCATACTTAAGTGCTACCCACCCGTGTCCGTCAACCTCCGAAAAGGACCCTAATGCCAAAAAATGGCGTATCACACTATTCCTGAATGGACCCTAATGCGCATATCGCAGCTTTTCTGAAAAGGACCCCAATGTCAACAAATGGCGTATTGCACTATTTCCGAATGGAAATGCCCACCTTGTCCGATTTCGGATACGCCGTTTTAGAATTCGGATACGCCGTGTCAGAATTCGGATACGCCGTGTCAGAATTCGGATACACCGTGTCAGAATTCGGATACCCCGGTTCAGAATTCGGATACGGTAACTCGCGTGGTGCGGGAAGTTTGCAGGAAATACATGTCAGTCATCCAGATAGTAGCAACACTTCCGAGACGGATCACGGCTGAGCACTCCTCAGTTTTTTGATTGCTTAAAATTGCAGATTTCTCCTTTTTGTTGACATTTGAAGAATAATTTGGACCATTTTGGTAGGTTCAAATAACACTTGTATCATTTTTAGGGCCAGTTATGTTTGATTTTGCTGAATTTAAGAACATAATTTGTTGTGAAATTTTGACAAACTTTTTGTACTGTCCCACAATATTCCACTGGCAGCATAGCGCCTCTGCTCCCTTGTGTGGCTGGTACTAGTACTTGGGCAATATTGTCAAACGTGATAACATAGAATGCCACACTTGGGACTGAAGTGAACGCTGCACAGACAATTTACCTCGGCTCAGACAGCATCAAAAATTGTATAACAAACATCTTTGCGGCAAAATTGCTAGCGTCCATTCAAGGCTGCATGACTGAGAATTTTACTCGAGCTAGCTTGGCTATATATATATCTCCGAAAAAAAGACATAAACATAATTGTCCTACGTATAGTGTGGGTACCTTGAGGCTTGATAAAGCCTCCATTTTTTATTTTCCATACCTATGCCACAGAATATACATGTAGTTAGCATATTTGTTTTGCTGCATATTAAAAATAATTGAAACTGACTCTAACATCATCGAAAATGACAAACTATTTATATTTGTATGATAAAAATTAGCATTTTGGCGGCAATCTTCAAAAATGGCCGCCATGTTGGAATTATACTTGGCTCAATGTTGTTTCCATAAAAGTGGACCAAAGGCAATACACAAGCCGATTTGTATGCTTGTATGACGATTTGAACGATTTCTGTGGGGTTTAACACTTATCTGCCCCACTATCAAGGGATAACTGATGTAAACATGAAGCAAGAACTAGAATTGTAAAACACGAATTAATGATCAAACTCTGTTTCTGTAGACAAATCTTTGACGATTTTGTTGCTTCTGTTGCTATGTTGCTTCAACATAATGCGTGACATCCATTTAAATTAAATTTAGGCAATGATAACAACATATTTAAGCATCGTATTTAGCCACTTGAATAAGTACAGCTTTATACATTGTACTTTGTTGCTCTGAAAATAATTAAGTTTTGGTAAGTAATGTAATGCACATAACCATGATAACGTACATTGATACATAGTGGATTTTATGTACTGGAAACAAACGGACATATTATTGAGGACTGACAAACCAAATTAAGCTGAAATAAAAACTACCTGGGAGCCTGATTATTTTGACACCAACATTTTCATTTCTATTTGAATTACCTTCATACCTTAAAAAAACAATTTGGCGACTGTCCTATTCGTTTTGAGACGAGCTATTCTTGGGAAAAGTGTTGAAACCCCAAATTAATACAAAAATGTGTACAAGTGGTTATGAAAACACAAGTGCACAGCAAATTAGACAAAGTGTGTACTACTGATAAATCTTATCATGATAAATATCCAGCCTCTCTCCTTGAACAAGATCTCACAGGATGTTTGATGCTGAAATATACCTGTTGTTGCAAATCACGAGATGTGTGACGTTCAAGTATATTATTTGCGCAATAGATCAAAAGTTACCATCCTATTTTCAACTAAGGTATTAATATTCCCACTCATATAAAAATAGATATGTCAATAACTTCTTGAATGACATCTCACGCTATATTTAAAGACCAAATATAACGTTTGTTACAAATCACGAGATGTTTGAAGTTCAAGTTTTATGTGCCAAAGACGGCGTGTTTGAAGTTCAAATACAATATTTTCACAAATCAACAGATTTTTCGAATTATAAGATTGTAGCTGCTGTTCCTGACACGCAATGTTTAAACTACACGACAAATGTATTTACCTGTTTCAATCACATGATGTCTGTGTTTCAATTTCTTATGCAGTTGTGATGTTTTCATATTAAAATCTAACTTAATTAAACCAAGATTCCAAAGCAAATTGAAGTGTGAAAGTGTTAAACTGTAGGTAAATTATCTTTCTAATATTATTTGCTATTTCGCAAGTTGAACATTTTAAAAGATGATTAACTTTTATTTAAGCAAGATAATAAAAACCAACCCAAATAAATTGTCGTGATGGCAGGGATGCCATTTTTTCACAAAATAAATTCAAGCGCATTTCGTATAATTTTCCTAAACAATCAGGTATCTTGGTTTTCAGGCTCTCGCATGTTTCCTTGCTGGCATCCCTGTTGAAAGACAACTAAGATGACTCTC
Organism: Echinarachnius parma; assembly: GCA_037951105.1. Classification (NCBI taxonomy): domain Eukaryota; kingdom Metazoa; phylum Echinodermata; class Echinoidea; order Clypeasteroida; family Echinarachniidae; genus Echinarachnius; species Echinarachnius parma. The sequence goes on along the minus strand of JBAMJV010003929.1, from coordinate 64,372 downwards.
AAGATAGTGTTTCCTGTCATCTCAAAAGGCCTAGGGCCCAAACCTTGTAAATTGTATTCAGTACGTTTCTATAAGGTATTATCATATATCTGCACATAGGGGTACCCGGAGAGGGGGGGGGGGGGGGGGCAAACCCCCTCCCTTTGACAACAAAATGACTGTTTTTGATCCAAAGGGGGTGTTCAACCCTTCCACGCCCCCTTACCACTTTTAACGGGCCTCGAGTCCTCTTTTTAGCGATCTCGACTCTCGTATAACGAGACAGTGGTCTCGGTCACGATTTTTTTTTTGTGGCGACGAACCCCCCCCCCCCCCCCCCCCCCCCCCCCCTCTCCCCCGGTTACACGACTTTCAACTAGTGGTCTTGGTCTTGGCCTCGAAAAACATCCCCCACTATCACGACTCGCAACAGTAATCTTGGCCTCGGCCTCGGATATTTTGGCCGACGAAATGAAGCCCCCCCTTAAACAAATACTTCCCCCACCCCTGCCGCTTACACGACTCTCAACCAGTGGTCTCGGCATCGGCCTCGCAATTTTGGACAAAAAAATAACACCCTCTTGAAATAATCCTGGGTACGCTAGTTAATCTGCATATTCTAATTTATTTCTAAGCTTAATTTTGAAGAGAAAAAAAATTGCAAATCAATATTGTCTTCACTGGGCTTCAACCTATAGACCTCTGGACTGCTTGGCTGGTACTCAACTATTGATCCACAAATGCCCTTGCATGGGGTTAATTTATTTTTTGCAAAAGTGGAGCAAATTGTTATGTATCACTGATAAGCTTCATATTGACAAGTTTACAGTCTCTGTCGATATCAACATGTCCATACTGAAACAGATTTATTATGTTATCAGCCTCTTGGACCGCATTTTCCAAATATTGATAATGCAGGAATTGACAAATACTGTATGACCCCTTTATAATCGGCAGACCAAAACACAGTCTAAGAAAAATAGAAAAATTGCCTTTTATTACACAGCAAATTGGACCAAGGGATTTAGGTAGGATGTTGATAGCCCGAATGTGGGATGATGATTCCCCGAATGTGATATATTGATTGCCCGAAAGTGTGATCCTGATTGCCAACATGAGAGATGGAAAGCGCCCGATATTGTGAGATGTTGATTGCCCGAATGTGGGATGTTGATTGCCCGAATGAGAAATGGCAAGTGCCCATATGTGAGATGACAAGTGCCAGAATGTGATATATCGATTGCCTGAATAAGAGATGGCGATTGCCCGAATGTGAAATGTTGATAGCCCGAATGTGATTATGAGTTCCCGAATATGGGATGTCCAGTGCCCGAATGAGATGTCGAGTGCCCGAATTAGAAATGGCGAGTGCCCGAATGTAAGATGCTGTTTGCCCGAATGAAGGATGGCGAGTGCCGGTGTGGCAGGGATAATTGTCCAGGTGTCCAGTACCAATTATTACCTAGGGATATCTGTCCACAATGCTCCGTTTGGACAACTATCCCTGGTGCACCTCTATAGGGATAATTGTCCTTGCCCAGGGATTTGTGTCCATCGTGTGAATCGATTTCCGATGTGGTTTATTTGCTCAAAAAAATCATTTGGCGACGAATGATGTAGACAAATCTTAAGTTGTGTTATTTAAATCGTAAGGAATTATGTTTTTGTTTCTGTTTTTAAAGCTAATTTTCTTATATGGGCTCATCATCGGGGGCACCGTACCCTCGAACCTCAAGATCTTAATCCTGAGTATTTGAGGTTAGCAACTATTTTAATGTCAAACCTGTTAAAAGTTAATACTCTATGGCCGATTTAGTTGCTAACTCACTCAAATCTAGTTTAATTCGCCACCTCGATTTTCCGAACAAAATCGTGCTTAGATTTTGAATAAATCAACGTCATTTCTATATAATAGACTTGAATAATAAATGACAATAGTTTGCTTCTTCCCTGTGTACAGTTATACTGGGGTTCGAAAATCAATGTCTCGACAAATAATCTGTCTGGCGAATATGGGCAGACGCACGGTAAAGTTATAACTTTCGAGCCGAAATGCAGCAGGTGAAGTGAGGCTGTACGCAGTGACTTCCGACGCCGCAACGTATGGCGTGCGCTCTGCGCAGTCTGCCTGCAAGTGCAAAGTCATGTCAAATGTCAAACTCAACAACGCGTGACATGCGCCCTGAAAAACGCTCATAATAAAAGAATGAATGACTGTTTTACAGTTGTGCATTCACATTTTGGCAGATGTTCATATTATTGGTCAATTTATTAGTAACATTTGCTAAATGATACAAATTTCATTCTTATTTTCTGTCCTGTTTATCAACTTTATGGACATCTCGGCGCTTGTCGTCGGCATACGCCTATTACTCGTGTCGATGGCTTATGATTGGATCGAATACAAAATAACCATATTTCGTTTGGCCATATATACAGATGGGCATGATGCATGCTAACTTAATACTGTTTAAGAGCAAAGTAAAAGTTTATAACTGTAATTCAAGATACAACAATCTAAAGTTAAATATAACAAATACATTTCAAAATATCCCATAACTCCTTACAAAACAGCTGTTCTCTAACGCAGCCTCTTAAAATGGATGCCCATTTACTTTCAGCGGATGTTGAATTATTTGATTGTAGGCGAATATAAAAAAAACCCATTTGTGCCGATGTTCGTATTTGCAATGAACATAGCTATGGACATTCAGTGCACACATTTGTAATCCCACCATGATAATGATATAATAGCGACGTAATAAAGGCTAGAGTGCACTAAGATGTATCACTGCTGGTTTGTAAAAAGGGTAACGATGGTTAAATATGGTAAAATTTCCATTAAAAAAACAAATTATCTTGACAGTGTTCTTCCAATTTGGCATTGCTTTACGATTCCGATCGTCTCAGATTCGTATATAGCACTTTTTACAGTTCCTAAAAGCGTCGCAAAAACTAAAGGCGCTTGGCTTGTAACTGTTACTGGAATCGATTAAAGACATTGTAAGGCTTTGTGTTTGAATATTGAGATCATATATAGTCTTTCCCAAAGGAATAACGTGAAACAAAGGATTGCATTCAGGGTCGGATAAGGCGATTGTTTTGTTGCTATTTTGAACCCCCGTAACAAAGGGGGTTATACAGACATGGAATGTTATAAAAGGTTGGGGCCCATAATTGTTTTCTAGGACCTTGTAGAAGCACAACCTAGGTGCACAACCTCGCGAACTAGCTACTGGAAGTCCACAAAACACATATGAAGGATTTTACCCCTACTGTACGTTAAAAGCGCCTTAAATCCTAAGGGTTCATTAATGTTCTACTCTGCTCTTTTCACGATTACACCCATACGCATGCTGCTATCATCGCATTTCTTCGGATATGTCTTCCATAGATAGTTGTGCATTTTTAAAAACCAAATTGTGCCTTTTTAGATCTATGGTTTTGATGTCACGTGTCTTTATCTGTCACGTGCCAGACATAGAAAATGAAATTTCACATGCTTTTATGGACAAAAATGTATGGAAATGTTTCAGATTATAGAATGAAACATTTTATATCTGTAAAACCATATACTGAATGATGAATGGCATTTGATATGATTAAAAACAATACACTGGCAAAACAAATGATAACACAATACAAAAGAATTTGAAACAAGGAACACACATAACAATAATAATTGTAATGACAATGAGATGGCTGCTATATAGCGAATATTTTGTCTATTTGACGCTCACGGCGCATCATCATGTTTATTCCCAGAGTCCCAGTCATTGGATACATATTGTAACAAATCTAGCACTCAAAGTACACATTTCCACTCCCTGGGGAGTCTTCCAGCCTGGCAACTTGTATGCGAATACAGTGCTAAAGAATCACTTTCCATCCAACTCGGGACCTCATGATTGGAAGGCATATGTACTTCCAATTTGTATTACAAGCAAAACCATATAATATATTTCAGGCCTGTGTTAGTATTTTCAGGTCTAGAAAGATATATGAAATAACCATACAATCAATAATGTTTACAATGATTATAAACCATATTTGCTTTCTTTTTTATTGTGTATAATATTTCAAACAAATCAATTTTGTTGTTATGAATTGTCGCATTTTACATTACGAACCTGCAAACAAATTGGTTGTGATTAGCTGCACTCAATATTATAATACAGGGCTGGGAATATACGAGGGTGTATCGACATCGTTTAGAAATACAAAGTCAAAATAAAAACAAGTATGAAAGCTGACATATCTTTGGGATGAGTCTTTTCCCACTGATTAGATGACATTCGTGTAAAGCTCAATAACTACCATTCATAATAAGAAGAAAAGCCAAGAAGTACACTTATATTCCTACATTGTACTCAAGGAAGGGGGTAAGTATTGGTATCAAGGCTAGCCTGATGAAGATTCTAAAAGAGGGGACAAACAACAAAGTGATGCATTTAACAACCATCCTCTTGCGAAATATCACATAAAGAAATCAGTTCTTTTTAGATGCCAATATATCTCTATGGTATTTTTACAAAATAATGTGAAATACACTAGCCTATAATTTTGGATATATTGATTTATACTGCTCAAGAATGTTTTGCTGAATGATATCCCTCTAAAACTAAACAGCATACATTTGTGTACAGTACATCATCCGCTAAATAGTAACAATGATGTGCTCGACAGTCATTTAGGTTTTGAACCAAAGATGTTTTGCAGTTTACTACTAACACGAAACGCTCTGAAGTTCCTCAGGGAGAACCGTGTTTGAATAAACCGCTTAATCATCTGCCCTTAATTCAACTTGACAAAGTGAGCAATTAATGGATGGGAATTTCCATGTCCGAATCCTAGTCTTTAATCCACAAATCTGAAGACCGGTTTCTTGATTATCTGTGGTTTTGGGTATTAAGTGGCTCACAGAGCTTTCACCAATGTCAATGATGACATCATTACATGTGTCTGAATAATGAATGATCTTAACTCTGGTATACTGAAATGTGAAAGCCACCACCCTAATTTACACATCTTTATGAAATTAGTGTGACTTTTTTATCATTACGTTAAGTGATGGGTAATGCACTTATTGGTACACTGTTACAAAAATGGGCAATATCTTACCCAATATTTTGCGTTCCAACGTTGGGCCGATATTAACCCTACCAATTTCTGGGCAATAGTTTAACTCTTGGGACATTAATGTTCCCAACTGTTAGGTTATTACGTATATTTACCCAATATTTCGCCCAACGTTGGGCTGATAGTCAAACCTACCAACTACTGGGCAATATTTTAACCAATATTGTTGGGACATTAATGTGCCCAACTGTTGGGTAATATTTTGAACTACGTTTTTGGGCCATTAATATGCCCAACTTTTTTTAACAAATACCAACGTATATATTACCCAACAAACAAATTACCAACGTAAATTTACTCTTTTTTACAAAGTGTAGAATGATATTCGTTGTCATTGGCAAGTAAGGCAGTTTTTAATGAGTCCTGGAAACACATGCAATCACTGACCTAATGTAACCATAGCTGTTTAATCCATCATCCCAGCTAGCCACCTGACGTTGGGCCGATGTCGGAATTTGGTTGCCGGATGTCGGCATATCGCCGTTGGCTCGAGGTTAAAATGTCCGCCAGCCCAACATCGTCACGACGTCATTTTTGTGATATATTGGCATAACGTCATTTTCCGACAATGGCCCAACATCATCTCATGACATGATGTTGGGCCATTGTCGGAAAATGACGTTATGCCAATATATCACAAAAATGACGTCGTGACGATGTTGGGCTGGCGGACATTTTAACCTCGAGCCAACGGCGATATGCCGACATCCGGCAACCAAATTCCGACATCGGCCCAACGTTTCGAGGATTGAAATCTTTAAAAAGCTGCAGATCACTATCAATGACAAGAATGCAGTGTCAAGGATTCAAACAGTATAATTATGTTGTTCTAAATTGTAAGGGTTCTTTCATGATATATATTATATAGTATATGTATAGGCCTATTACATATTTGCCTTTCATAGTCTATATATTTGCTATACCTATTTGCTATATATATCTACATTCTGTGTATTTTAATTGCAATTTAATGTTTTTTGTATAACACGTGACTTAAAAATGACACGTGACACATTAAACAAAGATATGATGTGGTCAAATTTGGTATCAAACGATGCACAAGACCCTACAGATCACGAATCTGAAGCAATATGATGAAATCTTTGTGCATTTGAGTGTTATTGTGAAAATATCAGAGACAAACCTTAGTGAACCCTAAGGCTTTTAAGACGCTATTTACGTACATTAGGGGTTAAATCATTCATACGCGTTGTGTGGACTTCCAGTAGCTAGATCGCGAGGTTGTGCACCTAGGTTGTGATCCTAGAAGGTCCTAGAAGACATTTCTGGTGCACAACCTTTTATAACATTCCATGTTTGATATCGCCAAAAAGGGGGTGTTTGCTCCCTGGGTAGTAAGTGATGTCTTTTTGCTAATGTTTTTTTTTGACCCAATGACAATGCGGAGCATCGTCCACGAGCCGCGAAGCGGCGATTTTTTTTGCCCTTTTGAATCCCCTTGAGTGATGTTTTGCACATCACATTTTCACTTGGCAGCCCAAGGGGGGGGGGGGGGGGGGTTAAACCCACTAACCCCCCCCCCCCCCCCCCCCCCCCCCCCCCCGTATATCCGCCACTGGCATTGTAAAACACGCATTACTGATCAAACTCTATTTCACTAGATACATCTTTGACGATTGTGTTGCTTCTGTTGCTATGGTGCTCTGTTGCTTCAACATAATGCGTGACATCCATTTGAATTAAATTCAGGCAATGGTAACAGCATATTTAAGCATTGTATTTAGCCACTTCAATAAGTACTTTATACATTGTACTTTTTTGCTCTAAAGTCATGTAATGCACAGAACGTACATTGACACATAGTGGATTTCGATAATTATACTGAAACAAACCGACATTTCTGACGACTGACACACCAAATTAAGCTGAAATAAAAAACCACCAGGAAGCGTGATTATTTTGCTTTATTTAATATGAAACCAATATTTTGTTTAAATTTTTAAATTACCTTCATATCTTACAAAACAATTTCCCGACTGTTCTATTCGTTTTGAGACACACTGCAATAAAGAGTTACTTTTAGGAAAAGTGTTGAAACCCCAAATAAAAAAAATTAACAAATCGCGTGATTATGACCAAGGGATAGATAATGACGTTACTTTATTGACCTGTAAAATGGAGCAAATATAAGTGTGTACTACTGATAAATCTTATCACGATAAATATCCAGCCTCTCTCCTTGAATTAGACCAAGGGATAGATAATGACGTTACTTTATTGACCTGTAAAGTGGAGCAAATATAAGTGTGTACTACTGATAAATCTTATCATGATAAATATCCAGCCTCTCTCCTTGAACAAGATCTCACAGGATGTTTGATGCTGAAATATACCTGTTGTTGCAAATCACGAGATGTGTGACGTTCAAGTATATTATTTGCGCAATAGATCAAAAGCGACCCTCTTATTTTCAACTAAGGTATTAATATTCCCACTCATATAAAAATAGATATGACAAAAACTTATTGAATAACATCTCACGCTGTATTTGAAGACCAAATATACCTTTTGTTACAAATCACGAGATGTTTGAAGTTCAAGATTTATGTGCAAAAGTCGGCGTGTTTGAAGTTCAAATACAATATTTCCACAAATCCCCAGATTTTTTCTCCACTTCCCATTACCTGATAAGTCTCCTACATACCATCCATTCAAATTCTGACAATCCGCAAACCACCTGTACCTTAGTAACTACTGATTACAGTAAAGCATTTGACAGAATAGACCACAACATAGCCATTCCAAAGCTAGTATAGATGAAGGTACGATAAAGTGTTGTGGCGTGGATCAGCAACTTCCTGAGTGATCGTGTTCAATGTTTAAAGTACCGCGGTGAGCTATCCGATTGGTTGCCACTCGAAACAGGAGCACCGCAAGGAACCCGACTTGGACCTGTCATATTCCTTGCAATGATTAATGATGCTTGCAAGGATGACCCTCTCCCACACTGGAAGTATGTTGACGATTTAACAATAGCCGAATGCCGAAAAACACAACATGAATCTACCGTCCAGGCATCCGTGGATCAGCTGTGCAAGTGGTCTGATGACAACCATATGAAACTCAACCGCAAGAAATGCTCAGTGATGAACATATCCTTTGCACGCAACCTCCAGCAACCTCCCGATATTGTAATTGGAGATGTCAGCATTCGATGTGTGGACTCTTTGAAAATATTAGGTGTCACAATCCAGTCAGATTTGAAATGGCATTCCCATGTTCAAGACATACTCCGAAGAGCGAGCATGAGACTTCATCTGTTGAGGATTTTGAAGGGTTTCGGACTGAGTGTCGACGATCTCACCACTGTATACTGTTATTTTGTACGTCCAGTACTGGAATATTGTGCAGTGGTATGGCATTCTGGGTTAACTTCGACCCAGAGTGACAAGATCGAAGCGATCCAGAAAGGGGTATGTCGTCTCATGCTCGGCCTAGGATACCAGAACTATCAAAACGCCCTTCAAACATGTAAACTGCTCATGCTCAGTGAACGACGTCTCTCTCTCTGTCGCAAATTTTCAAAAAGAATGACGGAACCCCAGTCATGTATAAACGAGCTACTTCCGGTAAAGAGAGAAGCTGTCCATGGTCGCAATTTGCGCAACCGAGAAGCGTTCACCGAGTTGAGATGCAGAACTGAACGGTGCAGAAATAGTCCCATCCCATTCATGGTACGACTGTTAAATGCTCAGTAAGAGATCGGGCATCTTACGCAATGGCATTTCCGAGTAATATGTATCATGGAGAAAAACCAATATGATTATTTTTAAATATTTGCATGATGATCTTATTTTTGAAATTATACGCGATAATATTATGGCCCATTGAAATTTAATATTTAATATACCATACCAAGTGTGTAAATCCCGCTGCAATGACTACTCGTTGTCATTTGAATTGAAATACCCAGATTTTTGTTCTACAATTACATGCATTAATATAATACTTTTGTAGTATATCGCAACCAAAATTCCAATTGAACCACTGTATTTTTTGTTGATGAGCTTATTTTTGAAATTATATGCAATAATAGTATAACCCATTGAATTATTATTATTTAATATATAATATTTTGGATATATATAATATTTTTGTATAATTATTTGCATTAATATAATACTTTTGTAATAATTACTTTCATATTGTACCCAAAGTCTCAATTGAATCACTGTATCTTTTGTGCAGTATAAGTATTGTGTTTATACACATGTTTGGGCAATTCCACACATTAATGCTTTAATAAGTTGATTGCTTTGTAGTGCATAATATAGCTCATTTTATGAGGTATTTATGAAAATGTTTTACTCATGGAAAATTAATTTGTATACCCAATTTAATTTAATTATGATTGACAAATTTGTATGCACTATCGTATTATCTCAATAATTAAATTAACCCCAAATTGATTAAGATTAATATATTAATTGATACTATGATTGAATGTTTATACTCATGCTTAATCGTTAATATGCATATTAGTATTGTGTGCAATGGTAGTAATATATTCTACGCAATCAAAACAATTAAAATATATTTCCATTAAGCTTTAGCATCACACTTTCTGATTGATTTAGTTTTACGACAATCGTGCAGACATTATATCAATTTAAATTCATTTTTACATGACTGATTATGCCATCCTGGAAGTTGACGTTTTAAAGTAAAGCAGTATTAATATGTTTATGTCTTTGTATACCAAATTTTATATTTATATGTTACTTTGTTTTTATGACTTTGTAAAATTGTACGCAATTCAGCTTTTTAGCTCCCATGTACTTTTATTCAATAAACCATTTTCAATTCAATTCAATTCATTTTTCGAATTATAAGATTGTAGCTGCTGTTCCTGACACGCAATGTGTAAGCTACAAGACAAGTGAAATTACTTGTTTCAATCACATGATGTCTGAGTTTTAAGTACTTATGCAGTTGTGATGTTTAATAGTAAGATTTAAGTTAAATAAACCAAAATTCCAAAGCAAATTGAAGTGTGAAAGTGTTAAACTGTAATTTAATTATATTTTTCAATATTATTTGCTATCTCACAAGTTGAGCATTTTAAAAGATGATTCACTTTTTTAAGCAAGAGAATAAACACAAACTCGTAAAAAGTCGTAATAATAATAATAATAATAAACAGTTCTTATACAGAGTGTCCCAGAAAGGTTGCAACACTTACGATCGTTAATTTCTTCGACACCATCGACCAAATGTCATTAATTTTCCAAAAAAATGATACCATGAACATGGATTTGGGGTAAGGCGTTTGGATCCTAGGGCCATTTTTCTAAGGCAATGTCGTTTCCTAAATTTGCTACTTTTTCGTCTCCAGCGATCCTCGGAACACTGAGACATTCTCGCCCCACGGCCTGCCGTATAATTAGCTGTACATAAGAATGGCTCACATTGTCTTCCTTACAAAGGGAGAGCAGTCATGCGGTTCTTTTGTCCAGCGAATTGTATGGCAGGCCGTGAGGAGAGAATGCCTCAGTGCTCAGCGGATCGCTGGAGACGAAAAAGTAGCACATTTTGGAAACGACATTGCCTCAGAAAAATGGCCCTAGCATCCAAACGCCTTACCCAAAATCCATGTTCATGGTATCATTTTGTTGGAAAAAGAATGTTCTATCCAATGAAATACAAAATAATGACATTTGGTCGATGGTGTCGAAGAAATTAACGATCGTAAGTGTTGCAACCTTTCTGGGACACTCTGTATAGCGCATATCACACCTAGATTAGGGTCTCTATGCGCATAAGAAGGACGCATGTAAGCAGGGGATATGATGGATACAGAGATAGATAAGAGATGGAAAAGAAGAAAGATTTATAACACAAGTGACAATAAAAGAAACAAAATATATATAAATATTATTTCAAAAATAAGTGCGTTTTCAGACTGGTCCTAAACTTTTCGCATGTTACCTTGCTGGCATCCCTGTTGAAAGACAATCAAGGTGACACTCAAGATAGTGTGCCCTGTCATCTCAAAAGGCCTAGGGCCCTAACCTTGTTAATTGTTTTTTTTGTACGTTTCTATTAAGTATTATCATATATTTGCACAAAAAGGTACCGGGGAGGGGGGGGGGGGGTCAACTCCCTCCCTTTGACGAACAAATTACTGCTTTTGGTCCAAAGGGGGTGTTCAGCCCCCTCCCCGCCCTCCTTTCCCCCTTACCCTCGGACATTTTTGGCCGACGAAATAAAACCCCCATTAAACAAATCCCCTGCCGCTTAAACGAATCTCAACCAGCGGTTTCGGCCTCGGCCTCGGAATTTTGAACAACGAAATAACACCCTCTTAAAATAATCCTGGGTATGCTAGTGAATCTGCATATTCTATTTCTAAGCTTAATTTTGAAGGGGAAAAAATGAGCAAATCAATAATGTCTTCACAGGGCATCAACTTTGAGACCTCTCGATTGATTTGATTTGATTTTTTATTTGATTTTATTCAACCATTAAAAACACAAAAATATATACAGCAATGATATTACAAATGATATAGGTTAAGTCGATAATGGTTAGGGCCCTTTAAAAGCATATAAGCTTGTCAGTAAAGACCCTGTTAAATTATACAAAACGTAAAAATAATCCATTTGTTTATGAAAAAAAGTTATAGTAAACTAAATACCGTAAAACTAAATACAAAGAATTTACAATTACAAAGAGCACCCTCACCCCCACCCCCACCCCTGATCCCACACTCTAAACAATTGTCAATCTAAAAAAGCGCATCATAAAAGACTTTAGTGACACAATACCGGCTATTGAGGATATTCCTTTGGGAGCGTGTATACGGTTAACAATGTCCTTTTCAACTTAATTTTAAAGGTAGATAATGAAACTGACTGTCTAATACATTTATCAATGGAGTGCCATGTATCTGGACCACTATGTCTAATCGATCGTTCTGCTATTTGGGATTTAGGATTGACCAAGTGAAAGTTCGCTGAATTTCTAGTGTTGTATTTATGCACTTGATCATTGCATAAGAACATACATTTAAAATACACAGGAAGTAAGTTTGAGTTAAATGTATACATAAATGTTGCAGTTTGTACGAAAGTAATATCTTCAATTTTCAGCACACCTAGCTTATAAAATAATGGATTTGAATGAGCAAAATACGAAGAATCAGTACATATACGCATTGCTTTCTTTTGCAAGATTAACAAGGAATCGATATTCTTTTTACTACTTCTACCCCAAGCTATATTACAATATGACAATCTTGAGTGGATCAAAGAATTATACAATAAAATGAGAGATGATAATGGTAATATTTCTTTAAGTTTACGTAATAGTCCTACAAGTCTTGCAATTACGGATACAGTGTTCTGAAAGTGGACATTCCAATTTAAATGATTGTCTAAAGTGACACCTAGAAATATTGTACTATCTTTTCTTTGTAAGGGGTAGCCATTTATAAGTAATTCACATTGTTGATAATCCACGGTTACTCTAGGGTTCGTGAATATTACATAATTCGTTTTTAATGGGTTAAGTATCAATTTGTTACAGTTAAGCCATTTAAATAATGTTGGTAATTCACTATTAAGAGTACGTATAAGACAATCTAAATTACAATGATAGAGTATGACAGTGATATCATCGGCAAAGAGAGTTAAAGATAAAATAGGTGACGCATGAACAATATCATTGATATAAATAAGAAAAAAGCAGTGGTCCGAGAATCGAACCCTGGGGTACCCCGTGGCTTACATTTATAGTTTCGGACTGTGTTGATTCCAATTCAATAAATTGCTTCCTATTACCAAGATAATCCTTAAACCATAATAAAGGTATGCCTCTAATGCCTATATTATTGAGTTTGTACAAAAGTATATCGTGATCGAGAGTATCAAAGGCTTTTGAAAGGTCACAAAAAACCCCTATTACATATTCTTTGTTAGCTAGTTTAGTATTTATTTTGTCATATAGTTCAAGAACAGCTAAATCAGTAGAGTGTTGTCTTCTAAAGCCATATTGACTACTACATAATAATGAATGTTTATCCAAGAATGCATATGTCTGATCATATACTAATTTTTCTAATATTTTAGAAATACAGGGTAAAAGAGAAATTGGGCGATAATTACTACATAATGAAGGGTCGTCCTTTTTAAAGATGGGAACAACTTTAGCAAGCTTAAATAATTCAGGGTATCGACCAATAGAAAGGGATAAGTTAAATATACAAATGACTTGGGGTTTGTTTACTATTATTTTTGCCCAGGACTTCCTTAATGATTTTCCAAATATAGCAGAAATATTACCTTTTACTTCATTAAATTTGTCAGCATAATAACTTTTACGCGAACATTTTATCACAGAATTCAATTTATTTCTATACTTCTTAAATTTACAAAAATATGACTCATTATTTGGGTTACGTAGGTGCAGTTTATACAATTTATTCTTTTTACCAATTGATTTTAATATACCTCTTGTAATCCATGGCTTGCGTATTTTTGATTTATTAAATGGCGCGTTTACTAAAGGAAAATTTCTATCATAATATCTTTTAATTTTAATAAAAAACAAGTTATAGGCTTTATTAACATCATTAGATTCTTGTAAAACATTGAGCCAATTTTCATTTTTCAGATCACTTATAAATCGAGACAAATTTTCTCTGGAATATTTTCGATATTGATGTTCATTATTATGATTATCACAAATAATTTTGTTTACAAAGGCAAAAATTGGGAGATGGTCAGATACGTCGGAATATATAAGTCCACTCTTAAGTTTATCACAGAGTACATTAGTAAAAATGTTATCAATTAGGGTCGCAGACGTAGGTGAAATTCGAGTTGGTTGTAAAATTAGGGGATAAATGGCATGCGATTGAAGAGATGTCAAGAATCTATTAGTTAATTCAGTGTCCTGTAGTACATTAATATTAAAGTCCCCGAGTAAATACATCTGTTTTCCACCTCTTAATAAGTTTCCAATACAAATGTCTAATTGAGTAATAAAAGTATCAATAGACGTATTCGGAGGGCGATAAATCACACCTATTATTATATTTTTACTTGTTGGTACCTCAATTTCAATAAAAAGTGTGTCACTCTCAGAAGAATCGAAGTCCATCCTATTCAATACTCTGAATGAAATACCATTCTTAACATACAGGACTACACCACCACCTCGACAATGAGGACGATCAGCATGGAGCATTTGGTAGCCATCAATATCAAAAAGTGGAGGGGAATTCGCATTTAGCCAAGATTCACTAATACCGATAATAGAGAATGACCGGTTCAAAGAGGATAACAGAGCATCAATAGAATTAAAGTTTTTATTTAGACTACGTGCATTCAGATGCAATAAACTTAAAGAGGGGTTACAATCAATAAACGTTTCATTGAACTCAGTTGGTAAATAATAGTGTCAGTCAGTGAATTGGGTTAAACCGTCTATGTCATTATCGTTGTTTCGATTCATAGGGTCCTAAGAAAGGGTCGTTTGGTATTGCCAGTACTATGCGTAAACAGTTGCGTATAGTATGTCTATACAATTTACACAAGTTATATGATGCAGAACATACTGAGCCCAAATACAGGAAGAGTGTGAGTAGCCCTACCATTATTACAAAAAGAAAACAAAATAATCAAAGAATGAATTACAATGATTATATAAACAAAAGCAAAAAAAAAAATCCGAAATTATCCAAAATGTATTTACACAATAATTATTAGTAATAAAGAGATTACAAAATAAGGCTTTGGGTAATGCCAAAAAAACTAAAGGAGTGTCACAATTCAGTGTTCATCTTTAATCGATGTCAATTTGATATGATATAAAAGTACTATGTTCGGATTATATCAATATCTATATTGTTAGTTTTTTCAAAGATTTGCTAGATCATGTTCACGAAAGATCCTTTTTTTATCGTGTTCTTTCCATCGGTTGTCTGTATGGCAGCGAAGATGGTTCCATCGAGAGTCCATGCGGCGTTGACCCTGGGATGCCTGCTGGTCATCATCAGAAGTTTGACTGGTATTCAACTATTGATCTACAAATGCCCTTGTATGGGGTTATTTAATTTCTGCAAAAGTAGAGCAAATGCAACTATTCATTACTGATAAGCTTTATATTGACAAGTTTCCAATCTCTGTCGATATCAACAGTCCATACTGAAAACAAATTAATTAAGTTATCAGCCTCTTGAATCGCACTTTTCAAATATTGATAATGCGGGAATTTACAAATATTTTCTCAGAAAATGGCCTTATCTTTTTCGTCTAGTGATTTTCAAGTAATGTCATGAACTACAAAGTGAGAAGGAGGACATTGTCAAGTGGATATAAATTATATACACAACTTATTACACAACAAATTGGACCGAGGGAAAGATAATAACTTTACTTTATAGAGCTGGGAAATCGAAACAATATTTTTGTATCCTTTTTTTCTGATTTTTCTTTTCATTATTACCAGCCTGACAATTTGTCTGAGTTTGAGTTTGAGTTTATTATTTATTCAGGGTAAAAAGCCTACTATCAGTTAAAAAGCTGCTTTTCAGGCCGTGACACATATTTACAGAAACAAAACATCAAACATTTTTAAAAATGATACATAACAAAACAAGGAGTAAACAAATTAAACTTGATTTAAACTACATACAGAACATATATACATACAAAGTAAAATGCAATACATGTATTAACAATCGTCCGGACGAAATAATGTGCTTTTTTGAAAACATAATCAAATAAAATGTACAGGTTGTCAAATGAAATCGGTGTTATTGCACTGGATAATAGCTTTAAAGAAGTTT
Organism: Echinarachnius parma; assembly: GCA_037951105.1. Classification (NCBI taxonomy): domain Eukaryota; kingdom Metazoa; phylum Echinodermata; class Echinoidea; order Clypeasteroida; family Echinarachniidae; genus Echinarachnius; species Echinarachnius parma. The sequence goes on along the minus strand of JBAMJV010003929.1, from coordinate 48,441 downwards.
ATTAATCTTGTTTATTGTAGAAGAGCATTACATAACTTTGAAGCAGAATATAATGTACTATTTTTTTAAAAATTTGACCTTGGCCGAGGTAAACTAATAATATTATTATAATTGCGTATAGTATAGATATTGTTTTTATTTTCGATGCGCAAACATAGACTATGTGGAAGTAGAAGCAACGCTTGCCTTTTCCATCTATCGATCGATGTCCAATATAGCATACAATGTTTGGCGATTAAAATTGTCTACCTGTAAAACGTTTCGCAGTGCCCTATTTTGCTTACACTGATTAACCTTCTCTAACAGTGTGTTTCCTATGTTTACTTTTACACTATTGTATGAGGCTAGTTTGCCTTGGGACCTATTACCATACATTTGTACTTGTTTACATTTAAAATCAAGTGGTTGCGCGAGAACCAATTAGACATGCAGGAGAGGTCTCTATTTATGACTGCTTCAAGTTCCAAATGGTTCTTTGATGAAAAAATAAAGACAAGTATCGTCAGCATACAAAGATAATAAACAATCTTTAACAACTTTCGAAAGGTCATTTAAGAACAAAATAAACAAATGTGGCCCCAATATGCTTCCTTGAGGAGCGCCATTTTGAACAAAGCAACTATGTGATTCAATTCCATTCACTGTTGTTATTTGTCTCCTCATTGTAAAATAATTTCGAAACCAATTAATTGCAATTTCATGAAAACCAAAGTATGCGAGTTTTTGTAAAAGAATATCATGTGAAATCAGGTCAAACGCCTTCTCTAAATCAAGTGACACCAATCCTACAACATAGCCTTCGTCAATATCACGCTGTAAATCTTCCGTAAGGTTTTTGACAGCGGTTGACGTTGAATGTTTGGGTCGAAATCCGTGTTGCTGTGAACATAATAAGCTATTTTCAATCAAATAAGTATTAACCTGCTCAAAGACTATTTTTTCAAGTACTTTAGAGAGCACGGGCAAAACGGAAATCGGTCTATAATTAGACACTTTCGTTCTCCCTTGTTATACGCGCTACTTTCCATGCGTTAGGTATAACACCCTTACTCAAGGATAAGTTCATTATATGAGTTAATGGAAGCAAAATATAATCGATAGATATTCTTATAATACATGATGGAATATGATCGAGACCAGTAGCTTTGTTTAATGGTATTGCTTTAACATATACAAAACAAAATCAGACTGAGATATTTCATAAAAAGTAAAGACAGACGCTGTATTTTGCATCATTTGTTCCATGTTATTTCCAAAAGCTACATTTTCTGTACGCGTTTTAGCAACAGTAGTAAAATAATCATTTAAATGGGAAGCTATTTTCGTATAGCCTGTTACTTCGCTTCTATTGTCTACCAACTTTGTAATTGGAGAAGCTTTTGGTTTGTTTGGCAAAATACACCGAAGTGATTTGCAGATTGCTGAAGGGTTGTTTTTGTTATCACGAAAACTTTTTAACACATACAAACGTTTTGCTAATCTTATCATAGATGTTACCTTATTTCCAAGTTTTCTATACGTATTCCATTGAGTCTCGGATCCCGATTTCTTTGCTTCAACTTTCATTTGATCTCTTTCCCGCATTTTGCGCATTATGTCACTGCTCATCCATGGGGTATCTTTTTGTTTACCGCGCCTTTTCTGAATTGGAGCGTGCTTATTCAATACTGCATTACATTTGTAGAACGACCTCTGATAGCCCGGCCATTGTAGAGTTAACCCGTTGCTTACGGGAACTGAGTGGGCTATGTACAAAATGTATGAGGATTTAAGAATCTCGTAGTGAACGGGTTAATTGAGAACCCTTGGAAAGGGTTAGTTTGTTCTGCTTCTGCTTTTAATCAATGCTTGGTTAAGGCCCAGTCCCATACTGACGATTTTCACGGCGATTCGCAACGATTTGACATTCGTCGAGAAAATCGCCATGGTCGTGGTGCATCGTGTTACATCGTATCGGTTCTTCCCCCAAAACCGTTGCGCATCGTGAAGAAAATCGTGAAAGCGGAGCCAAAATCGCCGTCTTCAACTGTTCAAAACAATCGCCACGCCACGACGATTTTTACCAAGAACTATTGTATTTACCGTTGCATAATCGTGTCATGTCGTTCCACATCGTTGCAATTCGTTGCGACACTCGTATCGCTTCGTTGTGAAGATCGCCGCTTTCCGTTTTTGAACTGACCATAGGCGTAAAGACTTACGTAATACCTATTCATAACGAGAGGGGGAGGGGGTGAATGAATAGATCATCCCCCAGTTGAATTGTATTAATGACAGATCTACGCCCATGAAACTGACTCAAATAAGTCCGATTGTTCATATGGTGCACTGCCCTATTGTTCCATAAAAAGAATGAAAGGAAATCGTCGCGACATGGCGATAGTTTTGAACAGTCCCAAAACATTCGTTGTGCTAACACGATTCATTGCGTTCTTCGCGATGCGCAACGGTTCGCAGAACGAATTACAACGACTCGCAACGAACTACAACGACTCGCGACGACTCAAGCGATTTTCTCCACGAATGATAATTCGTTGCGAGTCGCCGCAAAAATCGCCACTATGGGACCACAACTTTTTTTCTGCCACGATTTTTCTACCGCAATGATTAAAGACAAAAGAAGGACGAGCTGACTCGTCGAACAACGACGAAGAACGAATATTCGTCTTGAGTCGCCGTACAATTCTTCCCAATTCGTTGTTAAATCGTGGCCAAATCGAGTCGATTCGTTCTAGTAAATCGTTGCGAGTCGTTGCGAGTCGCCGTGAAAATCGTCAGTATGGGACTGGGCCTTTACAATGTTTGCCAACGACTTGGACATAACCAACACAGATTAAAAGGAACAGATTTCATCAACACTGTTTTTAACCTACGCAAGATTAAAAGTAAATTTTAATCAACAATACATTGAGCGTTGAGAGTTTTTTAATCAACAATTTTTTAACCCGTATTTTTTTAAATACTTATAGCCATGAACATGATGAACCTAACATTAATTGGTAAAAGAAGAAACCGTTTTCCCGTTTAATAGTGCATTAACATGAATATAAGTGGATACCTATACGCACAATACGCTAAAGTTGTGTTCTCGTAAACAAATCATGGGCAACTGTTATTCACACGTGGTAGCTTATCAAGCATGGCCGTGTGTCAAAATGACGCATGAAATAGATGTAATTTGATCTGATATCATTTATAATTTTATCTTAATGTACAGACCTATTAGTCAATTACTTTCAAGAAAATGTGAAAAGGCAATTGTCCAATTTCCATGATAAAAACGTTAAATATAATATACATATTCTTTTGCAAGATATATTTCATGATTGACATACCCAATTGCTAAAACGTTCCAACCTAATTTTACAGCTCAATCTCGAAAACAACAAAAAGACCATGAACATGACACAACTCTAAATATATAGTGTATATATTTATTTCCAAATTTATGGGCGCAACATCTTATGAGCTAAAGATTAGTTTTAATAGGTTCCTTACAATAAAATTACACAACACAATATAATGCATTAAACCACAATTATAATATAATTAAACACAATCCCTACAATATCTACATATACAAATTAAAACGGGAGGAAAGACAACTGTCGTATCATAGTGAACAATTAACATTTCATAGGAACTAGACTTACACAAATCATAAATTCAACATTTTTTTAAAGACAAAAGTAACGTCTGAGAAGGTATGCTGCAATGTAATATTAAACGAATTCCATTATTTTCCACCCTGGTAATCAACACGTCTTTTTACATATTTTGTTTCCATCGGATCTTGTTTGGTAATGTGGTTCACGTCTAATAAAGAGTTATATCAAATACGTTGCCCCAGCTCTTTAACAGATTGATATATAAATATATATAATAAACTTGTATAACGGTTCCTTGCAATGTACTTTGCAATTTTTGCACCTGATTACAATACATTTTACAAGTGTTTCCCACTATACATAACAATAATCATAATGTTTTTATTACAGACTTATAAAATGAAAAGGTTTTAATCAGTTTAATATGGTCTTATTTTTTTAAGCAAATATAAATATTCCACCACTTTCAATTTTATGTATTCAATGTGTTTGTTACATAATACATTTTAATTAGTATAATTCCTAAGTATTAAGAAACAGATATTCTTTTTATAACAGTACAATCTTTATGAATCTGGTAGTCATTTACATTTTAGTAGATTTCTGGTGTAGTATTATCGTAGTTTCACACTATTTAGCATTACCAACTACCTTAGTTTCATCAAGCCAAACAAAAATCACTTTTAAATCCTCATTAACAAGTATTAATAATATTTATCGGATAACTACTGGAACAAAACAGACATATATCGTATGCTTATAAAGGGAACTGACATTTATTAACTTTGTAAGGAAGTCAGTCGTAATAGTGAACGCTGTGGCACGCCTTAGACTACCGTAACATTTCTTACAACCGATGATATACCATCTAAATAGTAATGTCTTTCTGAGCATAGATAATTTTCAAACCACTTGACTACTGCATTATCAAAACCAAACGTTCTATTTATTTTTAAGGGATAGTTGAGTTTTGGTCGAACTGAACTTTAGTAACCAAAACCTGCACCATTTTAGTAAAAACTAATATTTGTAACTCCACCATGCTCGAAAGGTATTACAAACAACTAAGTAAAAACCCTGTTATCATTAAAAAAAGAGCCGTTACAACTCGAGAGGGCGCTCTCTAATAACTTTTTGGTTTCAACCATTTTTAAACGAAATTGTGCATGTGATGTTTTGTTAAAATAATGATTCAATAGAAATATCATCAACAACTATGTAAAACCCTCTTTGGAGTTTGTTTGAAAGAAGTGATCAAGCATTTCATGTATTTGTACTTGTTAAGTCAAGATATGGCCCGGCAGGGTCAATATATGAAGTGCTGGCAATCTCGTAATTTACATGTAGCGCTAGAGTTCTCGTTCCTATAACCAAGATTAATATGATTTTTCTTTTGCAAAAAAGAGCACTCAGGATTTGTACTCATTCTAATTACTTAGCTCATACAAATCCGATATTTTATAGATTAAATATTTTAAAAGTGAGTGATTTGCATGTATATCAAACAGCAATTTGTATGTTCAAATACACACAAAATTCACTTCCTCTTTTTCATGACGTTTTTATTCCTAATTCCCATGTTCACTCATACCCAACGCGTAATTGTACTGATTTTCACTTACACAATCCTAAAACTCTGTTAGCGCATAAGTCCATAAGATATCATGGTCCAGACATTTGGAATGCACTCCCTGGACATATTAAACAATGTACATCTATCTATTCATTTAAAGCTACACTAAAAAAACACATTATTTCACAATATAATGTATAAAGATAACAATAAAAACGTTCTTTGTAAAATTTTAGAAACTAAATTAAATTTTGGTCTAAAGTTATACAGTAATGAAGATGATCCAACATTTTGGCGCATAAGGTCACTTGCACTTGCACACACACGCACCACTCGCACACTTGTTTTTGTTTAATTTCTCTCTTATCTCTGTTATGAACGTATAATTATTAGCCTTATAAAGATGAGATTCATATGCTAATTCTATAATTGTTTATATTGAATCCAACTGTCTATATTCATATTTAATTGAAATATATATCATTTGAGTATCATGGCCCCCTCTTTGTGTTACTTAGCCAATATTTCATAACTTATTGTATTTTAGTTTGGTTGACCATCTGCTCAAGCTTTTGCTTATAACGGCGACCTTCTGCTCTCATTCTTTATACACGCAATGGCTCAACGTACAACTTACTCTTACTCATGTATAAGTAGGTTTGTTCTATATTTTGTATATTGTTTGCATACCTTATGTTCTATATTATTATCCAATTTTGTTGTAACCGATTTGTTTGATTGCAGAAAATAAAGTCTTTGAAATGAAATGAATTCAGGAAAAATATATTTTTGCTCGAAACTAAGGTAATTTTGAATATTTTGTAACTATATTTTCGTAAATATTGTTAAAGAAATATATCAAGATGAGGAGAAAAATTTGGAAAAACCATTACATTCCCGCTTTTTTTGTCGCCAGTTTTCCTAGCGCACTTTTCTCCCACTTTTTGTTTTCAATTTCAATGCTCAAATTCGGCATGCGGCGTTTACGCGGATGCGGCGATTACGCCGGCGAATACGGTACACTATTTTGAAATCAAATTGTACAACTATGAGAACATTCGAAAAGAAAATGATTCTCATTTCACATGTTTTATTCAATGAACTTTTAATTGGAATTAAAACCAACCAATTTAGTATTAATGAGCCTTTCGGAAAGTACAAATACTCAAGTGTACCTTTAATTGAAAGATCAGAGTGGCCTATACAATCGTATGCTTTCTTCAAGTCCATCATTACAAGGCCAACCAACTCCGTATTGTTAATAACATACCACCATTTATCAAATACATTTATGAGTGCACTCTGGGTTGAGTGTTTTGGTCAGAAGTCTGATTGACATTAAATATAATCTCCTAACACTATCCATGTATTTACTTGATAATATACGACATTATTCATTACCTTCTATATGACATAAATGACATAAATTGGTGCAGAGGCGTCGATTTGTTTGGAAAACACAATACATCGGGGGCGAGCATTGTTTGTGAACAATGCTCGCCCCCAATGTCTTAGTGACCTCATTGTTAAATGAAATGGAAATATTATTTGTTTTGCTCCTGATACTGACTTTCGAGTGTTTTTATTTGTTCCGAAAAAGTAGATCGGAGTTATATACAGTATCAAGTTTGGTACTTGTCTACAAATTGCCTACACTTATCTGCCCCACTATAAGTGGCAGTAATGTATTGTTACGAATTTAGAATGATGTTTGTCACTTCCAATCGGGGTAATGTTATTTAATGTTTCTAATGTGTTTTAACCAGTCCCTTATCCTTCAGCTCATACACAATTTCAGTAATTAATGCATTTAACAATGTTGACTCTTTTTTTCAATTAGCCGTTCGCCGTTTGTAAAACAGTCACCTTCTAAAGTGTATTTCCATTGAAATGTAAAATCATCAGACATGGACTGTATAGGTCGTGAATTCCTTGTTTCCTCTTGGTTTTTATCTTAGATCGAAAGTCAGTATCTTTATAAGTCAACCTTTGTCCTATGTTACACTCAAAGTTAATGTCTTTGGAGGTAATTATTTGTTCAAGTCAATGACCAGGGCTAGCCTATATTTCGCCTATATGTTAGAGTTGTTAAGTGATGTTCAGAAGAGAGGTTATATTGAGAGTGCTACTATTTGAGCTAAATTGTAAGACCAAAATCAAATCTGCTTGGTTCATGTCATAGAGGTATTGAAGTGACCGCGTGGAACAATAAACTAATTTAACTGTATATGTATCCCTTTACTGGCATTTATTTATCCGACCTAGACTGCGGGTACACATGCAGTCACAGTGCTTGTGACTGTAGAGATATAGTGAAACATTAAGCACTTCAACGTTACCCCCGGCTATCCAGACAAATAATAATAATCATCATCATCATCACCAATGCAAACAATTTAATTATTGGATATATACCAAAAATATAGTCTCAGGTTTTGCAGAAATATCTCTGTGTAGCTGTACTATTTCAGGGTCGTAATGTTGAAACTGTAAGTGTACACACATTATTTCATAATACGTAATTCATGTTATACTGTAGATGTCAGTTTGTAATATGCAAGCTGACGATTTCGCATCTTAGATAACATTTCCTACAATACACAGCAGTCATATCCCCGTTCTTCTGCCTCTTTAGCCAATTTATACCTCATCTTATCATTGTTGTCCGCTCTGTTGACGCATTTCCAAATGAAATCAAGGATTTGGGCATCTTTTTCCTCTTCTCGCACATGCTTTGTTCGCAGGTAGTTCTCTACCATAATGATGTCATCTTCCGGTACCCCGAGAGCCTGAAAATATGCCTGTATCTCGTTCAAAGCACTGTCAGTGCAGTTATCCTTGCCAGTGAATACCATGATTGGGTAGCTTCCTGTACATAAAGATGTAGAGTGAATAGGGATGTTCCTTTATATTCATGGACAAATAAGTAATAGTGCAATTAATAGTTCAGCGGTAACATTAATATGGTATGACGGAAATGCCGGAATTCGAACCAGAGACCTCAGGATTGATAATAGACCAGTTCTCTACCAATTGACGGATTGTTCGTCCCTGGAGCGCTTTTAAATAACCTTGAGGTTAGAAGCTATTATAAACCTGACCCAAAGCAGAAGGATTAGAAATCAGGGACGAACAAACCATCACAGGTTTCTTGGATTCTCGGGTTCGAATCCCGGGGAAGCCTTATTTTATTTGTTCATTTTTATTTATATCATATTTTTCTTGTCAGTTTCCCTTGATTTGCCAACAAATATAACCTGACTGAACAAATACACATCTACACATACATCTACAGGATTTATATCGCGCTTTATTGAAATGTTTCAAAACAGTTACACACATATTTGCAAATAAAACAACAATAGCATAACAATAAGAACACGTCGACCTTCATAATGAGATTTATCATATTGGGTATTTGGATATGTAAATATAAATGCTACAATGCTTCAGTGCACTAATGCACGACCAGAATATCCTGTATTGTATTTAATCGTGTACTTAAATGTGTTATTACTTTCATCACTTTTGCCGCCCTATTTAACAAAGAAAACAAATAAGTTGAAAGTTAATCATTTAGTTTTAGCGTATCACTGATAATTTGCGTGACATTTGTTTGACCAGGATAACAATTAATTATATGAAGAAAAAAAACAAATCACTAGAATGTGCTAATTGGCGTCACAACGACATTATTCAAAATACCATTTTAGAAAAATTTACAAAATTATAGGAAAATCAAACAAAAGCTTAAGAGGTGGCGACCAAACATATGCTAGGGGTGTAAATATGCCTCCTCGGGTTTATGGTTAAAAGATAAGGAGGCGTCCAACATACCAAAAACTGTTTTCACATCTTTCATCAAATTGACCGCAAAGGCTGATGCTGTATCATATTTCTTCAGCGGACTGAGAATTGCATAAACAGAAACATAGGATATCATTATTGATTTATAATATATTTCAGATCATGACATACAGAAAATCCGATTTTGTACCACAACATTTTGCGAAGACATAACATAATTTTCCTTCTCTAATCATGTATAAATTGAAATGAAATAGAATACTGTAGTCAGTAGAGTCATTTCCATATATATTATACATTTCTTGTCAGTTTACATGGGTTTGTCCAAAAAACATAACCCGACAGAACAAATGAACATTTATATCGCGCTTCATCGAAATGTTTCAATACACGTATACAAATAGTTGCAATTATAGAGCAAAAAACCCAACTACACTGAACAAACATTGACTTTTGTGATGACAATTAAAAAATGGGACATTTGGATGTGTAAATATCAATGTTACAATTTGCTTCAGTGCACTATGATGTACGACCAGAATGCCTTGTCATAAGTGTGTTGAAAGAGCGACAGAATCAATGATTAGCATTATGTATTAGACATTACATGCATAAATGCATTTGTATACCGCAAATTACAATTTACTGCAAAATGTAGGGTAACGGTGCAGGTATACATTGGGGCCTGAATTCTCGTCATTCGCACATCTTTTACCAGATACAGTTGAACCCGTTTCTAACCTACATTATTTTTACAAGCCCATTGAATAAATGTTTATTTTCATTATCCAATTGATCTATGTATATTAGCAATACAGATACATGCCGCTTCAAAGACACCATTTTCAGAGCCGATTCGGTCGCTCTTATCATGCCTAAGGGTCTCAATGAAAAGGCCGCTCTTAAAACTACGGTTCATTCTTTAAACGTATGAAACAATTGCATAGTAGCCGCTCAATATACCCATGGACAGTCCGTTATTCCGAAGGTTCGTTATTCCGAAGGTTCAGTTATTCCGAAGGTTCGTTATTCCGAAGGTTCGTTATTCCGAAGGTTCGTTATTCCGAGGGTTCGTTATTCCGAAGGTTCGCTATTCCTCAAACGAAATCGGATTCGTTATTCCGAAGGTTCGTTTATCCGAAGAAAAAAATCGGGTTCGTTATTCCGAAGGTTCGTTATTCCGAAGGTTCATTAGTCCGAAAATAAAATAGGGCTCGTTAATCCGAAAATTAAATCGGGTTTGTTATAATACTATAATTTGTGTTTTGTTTATTTAATTTACAGCCTGCATTAAGCATACCCCTCCCCCTTTCCCTCCCTTGGCCAGACCAATCAAACATTTAAGTTTATTTTATCTCTTTATATGACATTATAGCATTATAACAAACCAAAATTCATTTTCGGATTAACAAACCCGATTTCATTTTAGGAATAGCGAACCTTCGGAATAACGAACCCTCGGAATAACGGACCTTCGGAATAACGAACCTTCGGAATAACGAACCCGATTTTATTTTCGGACTAACGAACCTTCGGAATAACGAACCTGATTTCATTTTAGGAATAACGAACCCTCGGAATAACGAACCTTCGGAATAACGAACCTTCGGAATAATGCAACAAATGTTCGGATTAACGAACCCTATTTCATTTTAGGATTAACGAACCCTCAGGTATACGAAATTTGCGTGTTTGGAATAACGAACCTTCGGAATAAAGAACCTTCGGAATAACGAACCTTCGGAATAACGAAGCGCAACCGGATTCGCGACGCCGTAAAGCTGCAGCTCAAAACTATCCATGCATCACGGTTACTCTCTAGACCCCCAGCAGGCCCCAGCTCGCCCGCGAACGCCTGCGCGTCCACATGTCTATTCGAAACTCGATGCAGGCTTAATTTCTTACTCAGCATGACAGCTGTGTACCCCCCTCTCCCCAGGGGTCGTGCACGTTTGCATGTTTTCTGGTCAGTTTTGGTATACCTTCAATTACACATCAGCTGTGGGAATGTGCTTACAAGAATCGTGTTTTATCATTGGCGGTTAACACTGCAGTGGCGTAGCTAGGAGGGGGGGGGGGGGGGGGGGGGTCACATGCCCCCAACATTTGGGGGAAAACAATCACAAATATAAGGGGGAAATTAATCTATGTACAAAACATGACTATATCGTGTGCTCCCGGAGAATCCTTTTCTTTGTTAAAGGGATAGCTTACTTATGTGTATTTTGAATTAAAGTAATCAAAATTGTTATCGTTACAAACTAATAGTTATAACTCCACCATGCCCGGAACGTAGATTAAAAATTACAAACTGTCAAGTAAGAGGCCTGTTATCATTTAAAACGCAGCCGTTAAAACGCATGAAGACGCTGTATTAAAACATATTTGTTCAACTTCTTCTTTGAGCTAATTAATTAGATGTCGATGTTTTGTTAAAATAACAAATCAATATCAATTGAGAGATCACCAACAACTACTTAAACACCTTTTTGCAAAATTTGAGAAAAAATGTAGACATTAAATATATATTTTTGCTTTGCCTTAAATCATCGAATGTGGAATCCACATTCATCATGTTCATTCCAATCGGATATACTGTATGTACATATTTGGGGTCCGCTCGCAGTTCAATAGACCGCTATTCAGTGTCTGCCTTTTACAAATTGTCTGAACAGTTTCCAGTAGACGGATGAGGATGAATGTAACACACACACAAACATTCAGATCGAACAGTCCTGTAATTTGGATTGTACGAATGAAAAACGAATGCGCCCCTCCAATATTGGTCAATAAAGGAATTAACTGATTTAGCATAAAAGCACAAAAATATTGTACTTATTCTTGTAAAGGTATTGTAAAGCCGACATTTGTAAAGGTATGTCACGGAAAAGGTCTCGAAAATGAAAAATATACAATTACATGTAGACAGTTTTAGCGAGTTTTGGTTATTTTGTTTAGAATTCGCTTACGCCGTTATTTGATCACAATCTGTGCGCGGGTCACGTTTGGGTCACGCACAGCAACATGTTACTCCGTGGAATGCGCCGTGAGCGAAATTTCGCACCGGGTGGATACTCGTATAATGCACAATCAAACTCGCTGTGTCCTTTTACTACTTTGAGGTCTATACCTCCACGCAAAAGAGATTTCAAGCCCTAATTATTTCAGGCATGCTGTTAAATGACATTTAAAAAAATATAAAACAATAACCGCGCAACTTTTGAAATTTAGCTTGCAAAAAGCGGACAGTCCCTTTAATAAGGAACGCTAGTCATAAGGACCGCTATTCATAAGGACCAAAATATGAGAAGAGGGTCGCTAGTCAAAATACGAAATAGGGGTCGTTACTCATGATACGAAATCTCACATTATGAATAACCGTCATGTTATACATTATAATATGCCTTTAGTAGTTACCCCTTTGCGTTTTATGAATAGCGCCCTTTCATGTATAGGAAGTTACACATTATGAATAGCGGTCCTTATGAATTACGGTCCTTATGAACAGCGAGGTTACAAGCTGTTTCTCAACGATTATGAAGAAGAAAATGATTTTGTCATACAAATTGTGTGTTCTTTCAAATTTTACACTTACTTTTGCATTACCTCATGCACAAACAAATTACTTCTCGAAGCGCCCTCTATACCAAATCTAAACAATCACTTTAGGGTGGAATTCACAAAGGAGGTTTGTGTAATCCATTGTTTAAACCATTTATATTATGTGTGAAATACATAAATGGATATTTTCGTTGTGGTAAGACTGAACTTTGGCAACCTAAATCTGCATAATAACATTACAAACTGATAGTGAAAAGACTACACCATGCTCGGAAGGTATAACAAATTACAAACGACATAGAAAAAAAAGAACTGTTGTCATCTCAAAAAACGATTGGTTTCAACAATTTGTCATACAAGATTGTGCATGTGATGATTTATTAAATTAATGATGAAATAGATCAACAACTATTCCAAAACCTGTTTTTGTTGTACTTATAAAATAAACATGGGGCTTGTGGTTTATTATGATCGCACAACAACATGTTACTCCGTGGAATGCGCCGTGAGCGAAATTTCGCACCGGGTGGATACTCGTATAATGCACAATCAAACTCGCTGTGTCCTTTTACTACTTTGAGGTCTATACCTCCACGCAAAAGAGATTTCAAGCCCTAATTATTTCAGGCATGCTGTTAAATGACATTAAACAAAATATAAAACAATAACCGCGCAACTTTTGAAATTTAGCTTGCAAAAAGCGGACAGTCCCTTTAATAAGGAACGCTAGTCATAAGGACCGCTATTCATAAGGACCAAAATATGAGAAGAGGGTCGCTAGTCAAAATACGAAATAGGGGTCGTTACTCATGATACGAAATCTCACATTATGAATATCGGTCCTTATGAATAACCGTCATGTTATACATTATAATATGCCTTTAGTAGTTACCCCTTTGCGTTTTTATGAATAGCGCCCTTTCATGTATAGGAAGTTACACATTATGAATAGCGGTCCTTATGAATTACGGTCCTTATGAACAGCGAGGTTACAAGCTGTTTCTCAACGATTATGAAGAAGAAAAATGATTTTGTCATACAAATTGTGTGTTCTTTCAAATTTTACACTTACTTTTGCATTACCTCATGCACAAACAAATTACTTCTCGAAGCGCCCTCTTTACCAAATCTAAACAATCACTTTAGGGTGGAATTCACAAAGGAGGTTTGTGTAATCCATTGTTTAAACCATTTATATTATGTGTGAAATACATAAATGGATATTTTCGTTGTGGTAAGACTGAACTTTGGTAACCTAAATCTGCATAATAACATTACAAACTGATAGTGAAAAGACTACACCATGCTCGGAAGGTATAACAAATTACAAACGACATAGAAAAAAAGAACTGTTGTCATCTCAAAAAACGATTGGTTTCAACAATTTGTCATACAAGATTGTGCATGTGATGATTTATTAAATTAATGATGAAATAGATCAACAACTATTCCAAAACCTGTTTTTGTTGTACTTATAAAATAAACATGGGGCTTGTGGTTTATTATGATCGGATATATTTATTGACATTTCAGCGGTTTCAAAACCGATTTCGATCAAATAACGTTTATTTTGTCATTACAATTGTATGCTCTTTTAAATTTGGCACTCAAGTTTTACAAAAAACAGCACTTCCTCATAAAAACATTATTTGTTAAAGCGCCCTCTAAACCCGAACTTACCTATCCCTTTAATACAAAAAAAAGCTGCATCACTTTGGTGATCCTTCGCAAATACATATTATATAAGTATATTTCTTATTCTCTGTGTTCTTGTCAGGTTTGTAATTAATAGCTTCGGGTCATCACATTGAACAGGGTTTCCGGGACGAACACCAACGTAATTTTTTTTTCTAGCTCATTGGTAGAGCATCGGTCTAGAAGTCGATAATTAAAATCCCGGGGAATGCCGAATTTCGTTGTGTCTTTTTTCATGGTTTGATCTCAGTTATTTTTCACTGACATTTTTTCCCTCTGATATGTTTTCATATACATTTTTACCTCAAGCATTTTCCCTACGTAATAGTTTACCTCTTTATTAGGGTGATAGTTTTTTCTGACATTTCTCCACTGAAATTCTTACGTCAGTTTGAGATTAATTCATAACCCTTTTTTAAGTCCCACTTTTACTTGACACCAATAATTCACGCAAATAATTGTTGGACATACTGACCTTTAAAGGGCCAGGGGCAGGTCATCTTCAATTTTGTCATGTGAAACATGCACACAAATATTATAAATTAATTAGTTTTTCCCCAAAATCATAACAATTATACATTATTCTATTACATCGCTCTACCTGGATCAGGATACATTCGATTTCATGCAATATGCAAATAAGGTAAATATGCGTTGCCTTAGGTCGCCGAAGTGGAACCTAATAAAATGTCGTAAATGTATACACTGTAAACATGGTAAACAAAATCTCTGTAATTTTACAGCAAATCTGGCGTCAGCAGAGTCGCCATAAATTCTGATGTAAAAATACAGGTAGGTTGTTATTTTCTCCTACAAGCAGTTCATGTATTTGTTGTTACAAATTGTATGTTGATTAGAATTACAGGAGAATGAATGTAAAAAAAAAACGAAAAAAAAAACCAGCCGAGATTCGAACCCTCGCCAATAAGATCGTCAATCAAACGTCCGTACCACTATGCTAGGGGTAATGTTTACACTTGCTGTGGCAATTATGCTATATGAGTTATGGATACTTTATATACTTGTGTTTAATACTCTGTTATGGTTAAACAGTGAAATAACTCACAGTTAAGTCACAACGATTTAAATCACAACTGTAACATTTTCCCAATTTGTTCTGATTACATTATATCAGTGTTTAGGCTTCAGCATGCAATGGTATAAGGTAAACTGTGAAAAGGAATGACTGAATATCAATGGAAAATGTCTGTAAAATCAATGTCCCCCTTTTCTTACATGGGTATTCCGCAGGAAAACAACAAAATTTACCGTTGTTAAACAACTCGAAGTGTGAAATTACACACAGTGTGTAGTTTAATGACAATTTGATGTTTGTATACTCATTAACTGCTTTAGAAAATTTAATACAGATTTCATTTGTATATCATATTTACAACAAATTTTGCTGTAGTTTTACTACAGCCATATTAAATTTACATATGATCCGCTGTATTTGTACTTTGCTTGTTCGATCTGTATTTTTAAACTTAAAAATACATTTTTTTGTTACATCGATATTTAAAACATGATTAAAATATAAATTCATTGTTCACAATGCTAAGATGGAAGTCACATGAAAATAAGAGCTAACAATTAGTTACCTATTCCCATATACCTCCGATCAAATTTGTGTCCAATTGTACCAACCTTGCTACATCGACATTGGAACCTAAATTAGCTAGTTATCTTAATACCGCTAATTAATAATTGCTCAAAATTGAAGGTGAATACACAAATAATTCGTGATTTTAACTTTTAGTCCCTTTGCTGCCGGACTATTCTACCTTGCCTGGTTTAGATACAAGTTTCACCGACTATTTCTTATACTACATGTAGTATTATCTTTATTCTGGAAGATGATGCTTACGCGTGGCCTGGAATCCGCCCTTGATAATAATATTTGTTATTGTTCCAATCATAAATGAGATTTCATACTATGATACCATCTCAGTAATATAAACTTATATGTATACATTATACTTGCCTGCATCTATAAACAAACACGGGACAGGTCATCTCATTTTCTTTCCAGGTGGATGTAGGACGTGTTTTCCCCCTCATGTCTAGTTTTCCTTCTGTGGATGAAAGCAACATATTTTCCGTATTACAAGAGGGATTTTAGGCAAAAGCCAATGGATACATTTTTACTGATTTGACAATACTTTGACCAACCGGCAAGTATCCAAGTTACAAACCTAAATGCTTAGTCGAGGTTTATTTCAGGAAAATATTAAGTAGAAATTAATACAATTATATTCAATTATTCAGTGAACTGCATTTAGGGGGAATAAGTATGTATATATGAAAAATGAAGGCGTTGATTGGTTTTTGTTTTCCTTAAGGGGGAGGGGGCAAATATTGTGGGGGTCATCGGTGAGAGAGCTCGAAACCTTAGTGACATGCCTAAAAGTTGAAGACGGGGGTTAGTGGAGTAGATTTAAACCGAATTACATTTGGTCCCCAGGACTTTTACATTTAAACAGCTTTTTAACAATTGTGTTTGTTGAAGGGGCAACAATTTTATTTTCCTAGGCTTTATTTAGCTTACATTTCAAGCGTATTGCTGATGCAAAGCCATAAATGGGTCGACTCATGGTGCACTTTGGGGACCTTAAAGGTATGGTGACAAGAAAACTGCCTCAAAATTGGGTTTTACTGTATCTAAGGTAGATTTTCATGAAGATTACTAATACAAACATATTTTCCTCGTGGGAAAACCCGGTAAAATTAAAAAATCAACTTGTAAATTCTCTTCCGGGCGAACAAAAAATGACGTCATCTTTGTGACGTCACCTGCAGGCAATCGCAGTTTAGCTCGGTCATAGACGTACACGCTGAGTACAATACTCACGTTGACACAGAGATATTATTTCCATTTGTTTCAATATTTGCAAACATTTGTTCAGGTTTATATCATGGGACGATATACACTCAGATGTGTAGCTGCATCCTGCTACAATTCATTTCTTAGCAATTCTTAAGCATTTTCAGTAAAACCTCAATTTACAAGCAAAAACGAATTTGTTTTACAAGCAAGTCATAGGCTCTGCATGTAAACAATGCACATTCCTCCGCGTTGCGGTCTGCATGTGATGTCATGAATCGGGTGACACGTGCGCACATTTCCGCTCTGCTATAAATGACTTTTTTTAGGAGCATGGAACGCCGATGCGTAATAAAGCAAAAAAGTTGCATGAAATTTACCTTTTTTTCCCAACTTAAGGATTTCTTTGAAAAAAAGAGTGTGGTATATCAATAAAGGCACATATTTAAAGCTATAAACCTGTATCAAAGCCGGGATTGCACCCCTCCTTTAACCCTAAAGGCCCGGCTATTTGGGGTCTTTCAACGGCCGGGGGGCCATTATGGCCCCTTTAAAGGAGGGGGGAAATCCCGGCTTTGATTCAGGTTTATAGCTTTGAATATGTGCCTTTATTGATATACCACATTATTTTTTTCAAAAAAATCCTTAAATTGGGCAAAAAAGGAAAATTTCATGCAAATTGTTTGCTCTTTTTCGCGTCGGCGTTCCATACTCCTGAACAAATTATTTATAGCGGAGCGATGAGCTCATGAGTCATGATGTCACATGCAGGCAATAACACGGAAGAGCGAGAATTGTTTACAACGTGGTTCAATGCAAACACTTTGACTTGCTAGTAAAACAAACTTGTATTTGCTTGAAATTTGAGGATTAACTGAAATTGCCTCAGGAATTAATTTTAGCAGGATGCAGCAACACATCTAAGTAAAGGATTAGCCTGCACCGTTTTCCCTAAGGATCCACGCATGAGGCGGATTTAGAACTCAAAAGTTAAATTAACGAGGGCCGACTGGGAAGGACCTAGCGAGTGTGTGCAGGTCTGCCGGAGTTTCGGGGGGCCCGCGCGGCAAGACTAGCTAGCTGCCGCGCCAACTACCTATTAAAAGTTCTGAAAATTAACGAAAATGCAAGATTATTACGATCGCACCGATTCTAGACTATTTCTTAATTTACTTACATGTTTGCATGGCTTTTGAAACAAATACAAGAACGATTACCTGCAAAAACGGCACAAAAATGCGCTGATAATCTCGGTATTATGTTTTACTCGCTCGGACCAGGTGAACTGAACTTAGCGCTCATTTGTAGTTTTGTTGTTAATTTGCAAACGACGTAGACTACGGTATTATATCGATGCCCAGAAATTGATTGACTATGTTCAACCGCGTATTGATAACCTCCCTCACGCTCGCCAACGACTTGAGTTTTGGATTTGTTTACTTCGGGAAAAGTAATATTTTGCTCAAAACTGAGGTAATTCTGAATGTTTTGTAAATACATTTCCGTAAATATTATTAAATAGATCCATCAAATGATCGATGCTTGTCATTTTATTGCCGCATAAAAAGATGAATTTGAGTGCGAAACACCGCATTTTTGTACACCGTGTTTTGAGACGTGATCGGATGAAGCCGCCAACTAGGAGCTACTAGGGTTCATTATGATAGGGTTAGGCTAGGCCTGCGCTAGCCGCAGCGCTCTTGCGTGCTGCCGGAAGACCGTACTGGGTATATACGGTTGCTATAATCATATCGGAGACATCCTCGAAGCGATTTTAGAGTAAGTATGCGCCTTTATTTGTATTTTGCAATTATATTTGTTGTATTTGTGGAGACAAATAATGAAATAAGAATTATGAAAATGGTGTCTGCAAATCTGGGGAAATTGTCATGAATTTGCTCAGCCACAGGCTCAAATCTGTACGGTTGCACGTCTATCACTGCCACTCCATTTTGGCTGCCGACGCACATTTGGAATTTTATCTTCAGGATCTGTCAATTCAAAACTCGATTCTGACTCTGATCCAGATCCTTCGTCTGATTCACGCTCACTGTTATAATCAGTTGAATCTGAGTGTGGATCCTCCATAATTATAAACTCAAACAAATGTATGTAGATATTGAAACAAATCGAAATAATATCTCTCTGTCAACGTGATTAGATGCGCTCAGCGTGTACGTCTATGACAATTCGAGTATCGAGGATACAGGCCCGTCGGAAGGAATTAGTGGTAAGTATACGGTCAACGGATTGGGGGCGTGGCACAACTGCGAGGGAGCGGAGCACCGCAGGGGGTGGGGGGGGGGGGAGGGGGTGTGGGAAGGGGGTGTCCCCCCTCCCACGCTAGGGAGCTTTTGCAAATTTTGACTCGAAATAATGCAATCTGGTGCATACCTTGGAAGGAAATTTGATAATACTTAATTAAAGAAATCATTACCATCTCCCCTCATGATAAGACCGCTATACACCGTGTCCCAGAAAAAACGAAACCGGATTTCATGGCAGAAATGTTATGTTATAATGAATGATATATATATGTCTGAAAAGCTATGTGTCTCTTTTTTTATTTGATATACAACTTATGGCACATAATTCACGCATGACTGAATAAGAACGATAGAAAGTGGTGTTACCAAAATTCAATTTGCGCGCAGAAATTGCAAGTTTGGGTGAGGTTTTGGGGAGAGTTTTAAGAGTAGTAAACGTACTTATTTTGAAAAAGGACAGACACCGCATGAAAATTCATAATTTTATCTTTTATATGACACCTCATGATTAAAAAATAAATTATATATGCCAGAGAACGAATACAATGAAAACATGCTTGATTCCAGCCCAAATGAGTAACTTTCCTGATCTAGCCTGTTTCCTGATCCCAATGTTTGTGTAAATTCACTCATGCATCAAAGTCCATTGTCAGCTGCTAGTCAGGAAAGCTGAGCGACTTCTTACTGAACTTTCACTCATTCGGGCAGAAATCAGGCATGTTTTCATTGTACTCGTTCTCTGGCATAAATCATTTATTTTGTTAGCATGAGGTGTCATGTAAAAGATAAAAATATGAACTTTTATGTGGTGTTTGTCCTTTTTACAAATAAGTACGTTTACAACTCTTAAAACTCACCCAAACTTCAAATTTTTGCGTGCAAATTGAATATTGGTAACACCACTTTCCATTGTTCTAATTCAGTCATGCTTGAAGTATGTGCCATAAGTTGCACATCAAATGAAAGAAGAGACACAGAGCTTTCCAGGCATATATATATCATCAATTAAATTATTCATTATGACAGAAAATTTCTGCCATGAAACCGGGTTTCGTTTTTTCTGGGACACGGTGTATAGTATACAAACACAATCGAACTTACACACACAGACACACACCAGAAATACATTTACATCGTCCGCCTGTCGTCCGTGCATGTCTATAGATACTTGGGGAGGGGTGTAGGCTACGATCGGTAATTTAATCAACATCATCGACCAAATGTCATTGGTTTTTGTTTGATTGGGTAGAACATTCTTTTCCGCATGACTGCTCTCTCTTTGATAAGGAAGACAATGTGAGCCATTCTTCTGTACAGCTAATTCTACGGCAGGCCGTGGGGCGAGAATGTCTCAAGGTTTCGAGGATCGCTGGAGACGAAAAAGTAGCAAATTTAGGAAACGACATTGCCTCAGAAAAATGGCCCTAGGATCCAAACGCCTTACCCAAAATCAATGCTCATGGTATCATTTTGTTGGAAAAGAATGTTCTACCTAATCAAACAAAAACCAATGACATTTGGTCGATGATGTTGATGAAATTAACGATCGTAGGTGTTGCGTTCTTTCTGGGCCACCCTGTATATGTTCTTTATACCATTTGGAATAATAATACAACAACAAAATTTGGAAGAGCCAGGTTCTTTCTTACGTTTTCTATTGTTTTTATAATTTCTTATGTATTTCTTTTCTTTTTTTTACTATTGTTTTTTTTAATTGTTTTTGTTGTTTATTTCATTTCTAACTATAATTCAACTATTTTCAACACCAAAACAAACACCTAAAACGTAAACAAGACCAAATAACCAATGATATATCTCTTTTCACGAAAACTGATATTTCCATATGTTTTGTACACAAATCACGAAATTGAGCGATTTTCGGGCTGACATGCATAGACAAAAGGTCACGTAACTTCGTAACAGTAGGTCCGATTTTCAAAAAAAATTGTTTTAAATGATGCGCAAGACCAACAAAAAAGTTACCAAGCAGCGGGGCGTCATCTTTACGCGTTCTGGAGCAATACAAACAATCGCGGAGGAGGGGGGGGGGGGGGGGGCATAGTGGCACCCCACCCCCGGTCTTATTAGGGTTAATAACAGAGCCCCGGACACTTTTGTATCTTCGAGATTTTAGAACCGCATATTTGTGATAAAATCAATGGCATTACAATTATATTTATGCATAACTTATTTGTATCGGGAATGGCAAAACATAAATTATATAAGGGTGCATGGTCCGGGGTCACAGAGCCTTATGATGCCACGAAGGTAAACCCCGTAAGCAATTTTGATATTGACACTGACTAAATCAATATCATGTTTTTTTTTATAGGGATTCCGATAGAATAGCAGGGAAGTGTAATAATCGTTTAATGTTTGATACAAGTAATAAACTTCGTTTGCAAGCTAACGGACACTTTTAAAAAAAGAAACACTTTGACAACGAAATCCAATAGCGGCCTTTTTCCAAGATGGCAGCCGAAAAGCGATTTTTTTTTTTTTTATATACAAAGGACAGAGTTTGCCGATGTTTATAATCTTCGTGTCGATTTATCTGTTTATGGATATGCTGAGAACGATTGTGATGCATGCGGACCTATATAATGAAGAAAATCTAACATGGCGGCCATTTCACAAGATGGCAACCATAAACTAAATTCTTATATAAAAATTTACCGAGTTGGCCGATCTGAATTATATTGATGTCGATGTTTATGATTGGTGATATGCTTAAAATGATTTGTATACATACGGAACTACGTAATGAGGAAAATCCAACATGGCGGCCGTTGAAAAGGCAACCTTTTTAATGTAAAAATTGACCGAGTTGGCCAATTTTACTAATATTTGTGTCGATTTATATGTTTCTCGATCTTTTTTGTGGTGGAAATCATGATCTTACCTTTGTTTAAAGTAGAAATGCATTGATTTTGAATTAAGATTCAGCTCATATTTCCATATTTCATTCATAATCCATACCACAAATATTACAAATAAGTGTTTCAAAATATTGTTATTGTCAATGAAATAGTGGTAATTCGTATGCCAGTGTTATGGCATCAAAAGTCCCGCCGAAACCAGTTGAAATACTGTGACGTCACATAGTGTGCAAGTCATCATTAGCAGACGATGTCCGATATATAACAAACACATTTTAGAGTGCCTTTTCAACATGACTCTGTTCAATCATCCTTGTTTATTAAGGAGAATATTTGTCATTATTTGCTCCTCTGTCTCACTCTTAAAAGCACTTTTCTGTCTTTTGACACACAATTTTCCCGTAAAGCATGCAAAAAAATAAAATTTTAATCTATCACGTCGCCCATAAGTATCACACGCCAAACTGCAATTTAGCGACACCCGCATCAAAATACAGCTGTTGAACAATGGGTCAATATAATCGTGCCCAGACTTCGGCGCGTCTTTCAAGCAGATAAAGTAGGACGGTGTGTGACTTACTTCATTGAATTTGTCTTTATTTCCGTAAATGTCTCCGAATGAATGATTATTGTGTATAAGTCGAGGTGAATCTTATTTACAAAATGCAATGAAATAAATGCCCTTTCGTGGCAAGAATACACGTGTAGCAGCAATATAAGTGCACTAGTGGCTGTGTAGATTAGCAATGGGACATCGTCTATATTGCGCACTTTATGACGTCATCAAAACATTGGCGTTTTGTTAGTACAAAGAGCGCTTGTTTTCGACTCTTGTGATGGGTTTTGTTTTGTTGTTGTACAAGGATATCGTGTTAGTATGGGACATCAGCAAGTATTCTTCTTAATCTGTTAGCCCCTAGCTCTCTAGTGATGCATTATTATCATATTTTGTGATTTTCAATGAAATTCTACTTTACTGTTTTGGTATATTCTACTACCTTAACAGTTAATATGGCCCTTAAAATTGTTTTTGCCACACCGCCCCAACCCCGCACATTAACGGTAGTCCCTGACTTAGTCTTTCTCTTCTTGAACAGTGGTTGTTGTCTATTTCTAATGTAAACCTTTTAAATAACGCATATTCATCTATCTCGCGAGCGTAGATCAGCTGTTTGTTAGTCTTTGTTTTAGACACACAAACAAGCTGCATATTAAAATCAAACGCACTTCCTTGCACAATAAACGATTACTGATCGTTAGAGGGTCTCCGCAACAGACTAGCGTAGGCCGTACCGTAACCAGAGCATCGATTTCAAAATACTTGATATAACAACAGCGCCCTCTTCATTAAACCAGCGATAATGTGATAAAGTACACCCAATACAAAAGTGCTCCATTCACTCGAATGAATCGATTTAAGCGAAAGAATGGAGCACCTTTTGTATTGGGTGTACTTTTAGATATTTGCAACGGCTTCAACTTCGCGCATTCGGCAGTGTGCAGCGTGCTATATCCAGTGTGTATATCAATGAACCAGAGCGGATCGTCTAAGCGAGCGTGTGCGGACACATCCATTATATGAATAGGGTAGTATGTCATTACAAATGTTGATTTCGTTTAAAACAAGGAGTGCTGAGATTTGATTCGGATACAAAAACGATATTTCTATGCTTCAGTTTTACTCTGTTGGATCTCACATTTGATCACGATGACAGTTATAATAATATTTATGTCTGATACTAAATAAACCCCTTAATACACAATGGAACACGTCACCGATCAGGCAAAGGGTATCCGCATCTACCAATCTGATTGGCTAATGATTTTATCTTATGAATAAGTAATGCCTTATTTTCTCTGCTCATTAATAAAGTACTGCGTGTTAACCCTAAAAAGACTGGGCTATTTTGAACCTTTAAAAAACTGGGGAGGGGGGGGGGGGGGGGGGGGGCTAAAAGGCCCCCCCCCCCCCCCTAAGATCTCGGCAACCGAAACTCCGATCGACTCCAAATTTGGCATCGCGATAGATGTCCATAAGGTCTACAATATTGCGTAGTTAAACAAAACATTAATTAGAATATGCTAATTAGAGCTAATTAATTATGCGAAAATTGTATTTGTTTACATTGTTTTTCTTTTTTTTTCTCGGCAATCGAAACTCCGATCGACTCCAAATTTGGCATGGTGATAGATGTCCATGAGCTCTACAATATTGCATAGTTAATTTTTTTTGTTTTAATTATAATATGCTAATTAGAGCTAATTAATTATGCGAAAATTGAATTGTGTTCGTATTTTGTGCATTTTTCTTTATATTTGGTGATTCTTATCAAACAAAATTCTGTTCCTAGTGCAGTATACATGCTAAGATTATATAAATTGACCCAATCTCTGATAAAACAACAGGATAATCATGAAAATTTATTTCGTTTTACCGTTTTCTATGTTTTTTCTTTGTTTTTATCCTTTTCTTTGTTTTTATTGCATTATTCTCTATATATTGTATTGTTTTATGCAAATGCGAATACAATAAGTATTTTCACCATGCCAAAGTGGAATACTAACATTACTTGTGAAAAGATGGGTGTAAAACTGCAACATAAAAGGTGCATGTAAAAACTGTGTGTGTTATATACATGGAAGAATTAGAAGAAAAAAAAAGAAAAAAAAATTAAAAAAAAAAATCGAATTTTCTGTGACATGCGATCGCAAAAGGTTACGTAACACATGGCTCGTTGACCTGTTGTGCGCAAATTTGGTATCAAAAGTTGCGCAAGACTCGAAGGAAAAAAGTCATGAAGTGGCACTGTAAAATATTTAAGCGTTGCGAAGTAATCGCGAAAAACGCGGAGGAGGGGGGGGGGGGCTAAATCAGCCCCCCAGTCTTTTTAGGGTTAAGTGGCTAAAGGCTCTAGTGGGAGCCAGTTAGTATCTCCTTATTTTAACAGTGTGCCCCTGAGGCAGTGGTATGTGGTGGTCGACGGTATTCATCATCAGCAATACAAATCTACAACGGAGATAAATCTACTACTTCACACACTACCGAGACTACCTACGCTCATCTTTTCATGCGAATACGATTTAGCAGTTCAAGGCTAACAAATAATTAAGTCTCCGGATAAGAGAACTGATTTTTAACTAGATGTTGCAGTGGGTGCGTGGCCATGGTGGAACTACAGTTTGAAGAAGGATCTAGGCAGTAGACAGGCTCGATAAACTTAAATAATTCAGTCACACAATTTTCCTAATTAGTAAGGAATCTACTATAGTGTGATTAGTGTGAACAGTTTAGCTCATTTACCAGAGGACATGATGGAGCAGATGGACAGAGACAACTTATTCAAAATTCACACACTGATGAGTATTGCCAATTTTTTTTTTTTTAAGGCAGATTTATTTCTGCATTTATTAACAAAATCAAAAATAAAATATACAAAGAACAATTTTACATACATAATAATAAAACAATGAAATAGGGATAGTTATATAATCATTTAAATTAATGTGACAATAATGTATGTATATTATTACAACAAATAAACAAATGCAGCAGACCAACCATCATAAGCAAGGAGCTTGAGTGGATGGTGGCCTGGGAGGGGGGGGGGGGGGGGGGGGGGGGAGCTACATGGTGCCAAAAAGGTGTTGTATAATAATTACTAACTCGTCACTTGAATGAGCAATCTAAATTTTAAAAACAGATTTAAATACAAAAAAGAATAAAATAAATTAAAAGCGTGTTGAGTGGGTCAACAGTACAAGTGCAAACGTATGTTTATTCTATATTGTATAAAACAAAAAGGGGTGCATGTGCTGGTGTGGGTGCAAAACACACGTTGTTGTTTTTTTATAATAATGTCGCGCCATAACAATTATAAATATTGAAAAATATACCAATGACAATTAATCAACAAATAACAAATAACCCATAGATACACTATTTATCAAATTTCATGAATAAAATAATCAGGTTTTAATGGGAGTCTAAGTTAAATATTTTAATATAAGATTTGTTTTCAAATGGGCTTTAAAAGAATAAAGGGATGTGCATTGTTTTATGTCTTGGGGCAGATTATTCCAAATGTCGGGTCCATGATGTCTTATAGATTTATGGGCTATTAAAACTTTAGGATTATTAAGGTGAAGGGTCAGATGAATGTCTGGTGGGGTACGAATGAATATCAGTATTATATGTGAATAAAATATGGAATGGTTTCGGAAGTATATTGATTGAAAATGTATACATAAATATTGCTGATTGGAAGGTGTGTATATCATTAATTTTCAGAGTTTTAAATTCATAAAATATAGGATCTGTGTTGGCTAAAAAATGCGCATGAGCGCATATACGTAATGCTTTCTTTTGTAGAAGAAATATTGTATTAATTTTCGTCACACTACTATTTCCCCATGCTATATTACAGTATGAGATATAAGAGAGTATAAATGAATTATATATCGTTATTAGTGTCCTTTTTGAAAGAAAGTATTTCAATTTATATAATATACCTATGGCTCTAGAAACCTGAGTACAAATATTATTTATATGAGGATGCCATATCAAATTGGAATCTATTATTACGCCTAGAAATTTAACTGAATCTTTTTGTACACTAGGAACCCTATCAATACATATATTAGCAACAAATTCGTGTGTAGAGTGCAAACTCTTAAAATATATAAAGTTAGTTTTATTTATATTTAAAGATTTATTACATCTAAACCAATTAGATAATTGATCTAATTCACTATTCAAAGTTTCAATGAGAGTATTCAAATTTGTATGTGAATAAAATATATTAGTGTCGTCTGCAAATAAAATGTATGTTAAGAGTGGTGATGTGTTTACAATGTCATTAATATAAATCAAAAAGATTAAGAGACCTAAAATAGAGCCTTGTGGCACTCCGCATTTAATGGTTGAAGTTAACGACGAATTAAATTTAAAATCAACAAATTGTCGTCTATTATTTAAATAGTCTTTAAACCAAGCAAGAACGGTCCCTCTAATTCCATAAGTTTCTAATTTATAAAGCAATATTCTATGATCAATAGTGTCAAACGCTTTTGACAAGTCCATACAAATTCCCACAATGTGTTCTTTCTTAGCAAATGAATTTGTGATTTGATCACATAATTGCAAAATTGCATAATCAGATGAGTGATCTTTTCTAAATCCATATTGGTTAGGTATTAATATATTATTAATATTAAAAAATGAATATAATCTTGTATGTACAAGTTTTTCTATTATTTTAGATATGCTCGGTAACAAAGAAATTGGTCGATAATTGTTTTATTTCAGATGGGTCATCTTTTTTATGTATAGGAATTACTTTTGCTATGTTTAATACATTTGGGAAAATTCCATTTGTGAGAGATAAATTAAAAATATAACACAACGGGGAAGCAATAAAATGAATCATCTTTTTAAACAAATATACACTTATTTCATCATATCCACTTGATTTACTACATTTTAATGACTGTGTAACTTCCAAAATTTCATTAATAGTTATTGGGTTGAAAAATAAAGATTGTTCATTATTGTATTGTATATATATCCTATCGATCCATTGTACAATTATATTATATCGATTCATTGTACAATTATATTCTACAGGATCCATTGACAAGTCAAAACAATTATATTACTGGCCTACTGGGCATATATAAACTAGGACAGCACCAGAATCGATCTTACTTAGTATGATGTGTAATTATTTGAATGTGTGTACAAGATGATTCTGATAACAGTTCACTGAAAAATACCCCAGGACTGCCAACAATTCATACTTCAGCCACATTACCCATTACAACAAAAGTTTGTGGATACTGAAACCCTGGTATTGAAATAAACCACTCACAAAAAGTTCCACAATTCAAGTTTGAGCGTTCATATCTCTCCTATTACTTTATTACTGTTCATGAATGTGGTATCATTGTAAAGCCTGTGTTCCCCCATTTACATTGATATGACATTTTCTATGAATATTTTATCATGGAATGTGCATGACAACGGAATATGGGGCAAAGTCAAAAGTGAAATGTTGCAAAATGCATTGATATTATCAACAGCGTACCCTCATTTTATTGGGAGAATAATGTGTTCTGAATGATGTTAAGTCGATCATGCGTGAATGTTAATGGCGTATTAACGTTTTATTTGTAGGACAAAATGTGTCTTTATGATTTTGAGGTGGTGCAATAACGTTTGTGTATGTTGTTAAGAAGATATTATCTGTTTTATTGACAGATTGAGAAATGATCATATTTTTTACTTTTACACATAATGATACTTTTTACATGCTGAATATTGATATAGCTTGATATACTCTTAGTCCTGTATATATTAATTAGACCTATAAATGTTCTTTAGTACAATGTTTTATTATTTATTAATATTCTAGAAGGGTTTATAAGAAATGTCAGCTTTGTTGCCACCTCAGCAACTTTGGGCAACTTTTTTTTATAAGCATTACAAAGATAATTAGCTTATTTGCATATTTTTGAGATAAGGTCAGGGGTCATTTTCTATCGAGGAATAGTACAATAGTGAATAAAACTGTTTTGCTAGGGTGATTTGGGGCAAGGAATCCATTTCTGGTGCTCATTTGCATGTGTGGTATGGGCAACACCTTGAAATCTAAGATGGCTGCCCCTAATTTGCATATTTATGAATATCATTGATTTTCAGTGACTACAGCCTCTAATAAGCAATAATTTCAGATTATTATTTTTTAATCATGTTCTAAATATGTAGTAAAGATATTTCAGATTTGTTGCCACCATGGCGGCAACATTTAGATATGCATATTATTTGCATAATTAGGTTATTTACCTAATTTTCATATTCCCCCAAATTGCGTATATTGGAAACCCGGAAAGTAAAAATGACAAGTGATACCATTTTTTCACGTGTCCGGACTACTACCCCCTGGACCACCATCCCCCGGACGATTACCCCCCGGACAACTATCCCCCTAGGACAATTACCCCCCGACAACTACCACCCGGACAATTCATATATTGATCATTCGGAAACATTTTGTTTGCATTCGATTTAAAACGTATTTCGATTTCGAGTAAATTCGTGATTACGTAATACCGCCCTCCGGGAAATTCGTTGGCGCAATTGAATGCAAAGAGCGTGATTTTTTAAAAATTGAATGCTAAAAGTGGTAAATCACTTGATCGAAGGGCTAAATCGTATGAACATAATGCAATTTTGAACCAAAAATGCAAGCCTTCAGCTGAATTTCGTGAAATTGAATGACACGCTTATTGAAACGAATGAAAAGCTTTCGAAATTGGCCGAAAAACATATAGAACATGTGCTATGCCTAGGTCACAAATGCACCGGATGCCGCACAATCTTTTTACCTACATTTTGGATGGGGATGCAGTATATTCGTGTATTGGCAGTCCCGTAGCATGGGGGTGCGTTGGGTGTGTACACCGTCCTCGTCCGGGGGTTAATTAACCGGGGGGTAGTTGTCTTGGGGGGTAATTGTCTTGGGGGGTAATTGTCTTGGGTGGTAATTGTCTTGGGGGTAGTTGTCTTGGGGGGTAATTGTCTTGGGGGTAATTGTCCTAGGGGGGTAATTGTCCGGGTGATAGTTGTCCGGGGGGTAATTGTCCTAGAATGGTAGTTGTCCGGGGGGTAATCGTCCGGGGGGTGGTTGTCCAGGTATTAGACCTGGAGACGTTCTTTAGTACAATGTTTTTTTTTATTGATTCATATTTTAGAAGGGTTTAGAAGAAACAATTAACCAATTATTGTTATAATGCTTATAACAAAAGTTGCCCAAGGTTGCCAAGGTGGCAACAAAGCTGAAATTTCTTCTAAACCCTTCTGAAATATGAATCAATAAAAAAACATTGTACTAAAGAACGTCTCCAGGTCTAATACACACAATATAGGACCGTCTACAGGACTATCTTGTTTCGATCTGCAATGGTTGATTCATAGTTTGATTATTGTTTCATTATAATGTAAATCATTAAG
This sequence comes from Echinarachnius parma, assembly GCA_037951105.1. Lineage (NCBI taxonomy): Eukaryota > Metazoa > Echinodermata > Echinoidea > Clypeasteroida > Echinarachniidae > Echinarachnius > Echinarachnius parma. The sequence goes on along the minus strand of JBAMJV010003929.1, from coordinate 18,219 downwards.
TTTGTGTAGAGCTATATAGATAGCCACGCCACAAAAAGGAAATCTTAATTGTAGGTTACTTATTCGTAATAATGATAAGAACATTGTTTGATTGTTGTTGTTTGAATTAATTTATAATTAAGCTAATTAGTTTCTTGGATACAAAATAAATAGATTTATGAAAGGTTGTAATGATTGATAAAATACACTTGAATTATATATATGAAAATTAAACATCAATTGTAGGTTCATTATTCTTAATAATAATAAATAAATTGTTTGGTTGTTGTTGTTTGAATAATCGCATAATTATGCTACTTACCTCTTTGAATAAAACAAAATAAACATAGGAAAAGTTATAATGAGTAATAAAATACACTTGTATAACAAACAAGGGGATACAAATTTGTTTGATACACACGTGTATTAATTCGGGAGAAATTTGGTATGTTTTATTAATTTGTAAACTGTTCCAGTTATTCTGTTTGTATGTATTATCCTGTTCACACTGCCAATTGCAGAATGCGAAACTATTTTCAACTTCTGCCATGGACCTGGGTTTTAACCCTTCTTTGTAACATTCGATTGATTTGAATAAATAAAGATGATTTATATATATTGCAAGTTTGTCAAGTTTTCCAGGTTTACACAAAATCCACCACAATTACAGTACAAATGTCAGTTTTCATTGTCCAAACAACAGAATATTTCATTATTGTATTAATGACCACTTCAAAATCATTCCATCCTCCAGGGTAATGATAATACGCCATTGACATCATGCATGCTCGCTTCAACATTATTCAAAATATCACTTATTCTCCCAATGACATAAATTATATTGACAATATCAATGCATTTTGCAACATTTCACTTTTGACTTTGCCCCATATTCGGTTGTAATGCACATTTCATGATAACATATTCATAACAAATGTCATACCAACGTAAAGGGGTTAGACTAAGCTTTCCAATGATACCAAAGTAATGAACAGTAATAAAGTAATAGGAGAGATATGAAACCTCAAACTTGAACTGCCGAACTTTTGGCAAAAATCTGTGTACAAATCAAACATAATGAAAATGTCTCAATTAGTCAATAAAATACAAAGCATCTTCCTAACAACATACAAAACCGTTATTGCACCACCTCAAAATCATGAAGGCACATTTTATCCCCCCCCCCCCCCCAAAAAAAAAAAAAAAAAAGATGATAAAACGCCATTGACATTCACGCATGACCGACTGAACATCATTCAGAACACTTTATTCTCCCAACAAAATGAGGGTACACTGTTGACAATATCAATGCATTTTAGCCCGGGAGCCAGCGGGGGTCAGCCTAGCTGAAGAGGTTACCACTTTTCATGTAAATACCAATTTAGTATATGGTCGATTCCAACGAAAAGTGTACACGGCATGTTTAGACCTATTCGATTTTTAACCAATTATACGTTACTTACGAATACAAAAATGTCATAGGGAGTTTGATTCCTGCGCTGACAGTATTTCAAATGGCAATATCACGTAGATATTCTGGCTATTTGAATAAAATGAGCGTGTTATTGTATGAAACAAATTTCCTTTTCATGCATTATAATTTTCATATTTTTGGGGCATTTAGATTACGAGCACACTGGGTTAAACAAATTTCGTTTTTTGCCTCATTTAACATTAAACCGTTTTCTCCTCCTTGTTTAACAAGCGTAATCATCATATTAATAAATAAATGTATGTGTATGATTCGAAGGGATCCTTTGGCAATAGATTAAAATCAAAATAACGATAGTCAATGCCTTAATAAGAACATTAATGTGACATTTTATCATGGGGACACTCTGTATTCGTAGGTAAAATGTACTCGTAGGTAACAAGACAAAAGTAAACTTTCGCATATTAATGTCACAATCAACCTGATAAGTGTGCACTTTCTAAATCCGACCAGATGCTTTCATCATCTTGAGTTTCGACTAAAATATGATATTTTGTTTTTATACAAAGTTCCGAATAGATACAAAAATAACGATTTTATCATTGATTTTTTAAATCGGTTAAAAATGTTTAAAAACCACTTGCATCTGATGGTCCACTTTAAATTCACACTATCTGCCTCAAGATGATCGACCCATTCGAGCCAAACGCAATTGCAGTCTATTTTTGTCTATGAAATTTGCCTGTAAAAACATATATCATGGACCTGTGTACTATATACGTTGACGTATGCACTATGACTTTTGGTCGAACAGTTGTATATAAAACACATAATAAATCGACGTAATCGATTACTTTCATTTGTATTCCAATCACACGAGAGATTGAATCAGATATGGCTCTGTACAAAGTAGGTAAAATATCGAAGCACACACCGTTTGACATTAACATACCATATAAAGATGGTTAGAATGATAGTGTAAAATGTGACATGATGTAATACATTGGCTCAATGTTATTAAATTATTTATCTCACAATACGCCCTTACCCCCTCCGAAAATTTAAATAGAAAAACAATCAATATGTTTCGCCTAACTTTCAGCTATCGTATCCCAACCGTACTCCAATTACTTTTTTGTATCTTGGGCAGATAGAAAATTCGATTATTTTTGTAATATCGCAATTGTGTTTTAGTTACTACATGTATATCTATAAGATGATACAACTCATTAGCATTTTCATTATCTAATATTTATATCATATATAACAAGAGCATGTACACTGAAATATTGATACTGTTAAACAGATTATGATTAATAGTAAATATATTACTCATTGCGGATATAGTATCGGAAATAATATCGCTAGTGATATTCGTTTGTCTCGCAATGTATGGTCAACTAGGGATCTGAAAGATCATGACGTTTCGTGTGCCGCTGCAACACGTCTTTGTCAAATGATATAATGTAACGTAAGTAATCGTGATTTATACTCTTGTTTGGCTCCAAACGCACAATCTCGCATGAGCGAGTACGTTCCTAATTGCTCAATAACGGGCAACGTCGATTGGCCGGTGCACACGGGTACTCAACCAATCAACGGGACGCTGGTTCGGCACGTTTGCTAGGCTAGGCTAGCGGGAACAATAGCGAGCTCAACCAATCAACGGGCAGCTGGCTCGGCTGGCCCGCTAGTTGGAATCAACCGGTGTGGGCCGGCTGGTCGGGAAGTGTCATGGCGACGTATCGTACGCATCCAAAATTGGGGAATATCCATCCCGTTGTCTCTGTTGAAATTACTGGGATTTAGGCGGATATGTATAGCTTCTTTTACCCTACGTGTGTACCAATGTCGTTCTTGGGATAGGCACTGGACCCCTTCCCAGTCTGGCTGATGCTGGTTGTCCCAAGCATGTTCGGGTACGGCTGAGTTGTCAGTTCGGCGGAGCCTGACGTCCCTCTTATGCTCAGTGATTCTTTCTGATATCGGTCGGGCAGTCTCACCGATGTAGGATATATCACATCCTTTACAGGGGATGTTGTACACGATGCCGTCCCGTCTGTGTTGAGGAATTGGATCCTTGGGGCGTGTTAGTTGCTGGCGTAGGATGGTATCTGATCTGAAGACCGTTCGGATGCCATGGCTCTCTAGGCGGCGCCTGAGTTGTTGGGAGACGCCATCAATGTACGACAAGACCGTGAAAGTCTTGTATTCCTTCTGATCCTTTGGTTCTGTCGTTCTCTTCTTGGTGTTGTGTACAAAACGGCGTGGGTAACCGTTAAGACTCAGGGCATTGCGGACACGGGTCCGCTCTTTGCATGGCTGTTGTGGACTTGTCACAATGCGTGATGCTCTGTCAAATAGACATTTCACTAGACCTCTCTTCACCGATATGGGATGGTGAGAGTCAAACGCTATGTACTGGTCTGTGTGGGTAGGCTTCCTGTAGACTGAGGTGGAGAGCCTATGATTGTCGTGTCTGTGAACTAAAGTGTCCAAGAATGCTATCTTCCCTTCGCACTCCATCTCCGATGTGAACTGGATGGATGGTTGGCGGTTGTTCATGTGTTTGAGCAGATTATCTGTCTCAGAACTGGAGACTATGATGAAGGTATCATCCACGTATCTCTTCCAAACACGAGGAATGCAAGAGAGGGGACACGTGTCTAGCGCTTCTTCTTCGAAACTCTCCATGTATAGGTTGGCCACGACAGCCGAGACCGGACTGCCCATGGCTGCCCCTTCCGTCTGTTCATAGTATGAACCTTTATACAGAAAGTATGTGGATCGAAGGAAAATTCGAGGAGGTGAGTGAGTTGCTCCGGTGAGAGTGCGGTACGGGTGGGCAAACTGCTGTCTGATTGCAAGCGTTGCAAGGCAGCATTGCATGCGCCCTCAATTGGTACATTGGTGAAGAGGGAAACTACGTCAAACGAGACCATGCGTTCTTGTGCACCAATGGTTTGCTCTGCTATGAACTTTGCAAAACCACTCGAATTGGGAATCGTATATTCAGTAGAACCTGTGAGCGGAGAAAGAATCTCTGCTAGGTACTTTGAGAGGTTGTAGGCAAAGGAGCCTATGCATGACACTATGGGCCGTAGTGGTACTGTGGGTTTGTGTATATTGGGTAACCCGTATATTCTAGGAGGTTGCTTCTGTGTGGGTTTCAACCTACGCTAGGTCGGTTCATCCATCACATTGTCTTTCTTTAGGTTCAACAGGGTGCTGGAAAGCTTGCGAGCCAAGCAATCTGTGGGATCCTTATTTAGTACACGATACGGACCAGACTCCAACAAGTCGGACAACTTCTCATGGTACACTGTGGTGTCCAGAATGACTGTGGCACGACCTTTGTCGGATGGAAGAATAGTAATGCTATCATCAGCCTTCAAAGTTTTGAGAGCGGTGTGCATCTCTTTCGAGATATTGTGTTTGGGGAGGCGTGCTTTTTTTAGGATGCTGTCTACATCTCTGCGGGCGGCGTCGGCCGACTCCGCATCAAGACTCTTGACCGCAGTCTCAACTTTCGCAATTATATCGGTAGCTGGTATCCGTCTGGGGGAGACGATGTACTTACGTTACATTATATCATTTGACAAAGTGTTGCAGCGGCACACGAAACGTCATGATCTTTCAGATCCCTAGTTGACCATACATTGCGAGACAAACGAATATCACTAGCGATATTATTTCCGATACAGATTGTAATTGTTATACAATTTTATTTAACGGCCATTTCTGTAGTTACAAAGTAAAATAACGTAATTTTAAACAATGATGATGCCGTGTTGTGATGTTTTCATATGCTGCCGTTGGATTGTTGCAGCTTTACATAGTGTACACAGAAATGTCAAAAATTGACTTCGTTTATAATATTCTCGATAAATATAGCGCATAATAAGATTAACATTATCTTTTAGCACTTTACAATAATATACCGTAACACACAAAACTGGAAAATATACGAGTTAATCTTAGAAACATTCCAATTAAATTGGAGGGCTCGATTTAAACTAAATAAGCTGTTGAGATATGCAGGATTGACCAATGTGTTTCATTAATATTCAACCTCTTAAGAACCTGACAAGAGCGCTGTATGATTTGTTTTTAGGAATTTCAAATGATCCGATATTGCATTCATCAAACAGATAATATATTACCACTCATCGTTTGAGCAGTTTTTCATCTATGTTTGTAATGCATACAGCTTATCGTAACTGCTATTTTATGTGCACGCTGATGTACACTTTATACAGTGATTCACCCAAATATCAAGACAAATATGTGCCCTCTCTTTCTCAAATTTGTGTGTATATCGCTATTTCAGGAAAAGTATATATTTACAGATCATAGGTATACACATTGCTTTTCGCATAGTCCAAATACAGTAATTAACTTTGCCTTCTACAGGTATCTTGATATATGAACAAAATAATGTTACCTACGAACACACTAGAATATTCGCTTCTGTATTACCTAAATGTATCGTATCCCTAGCAATTCCAGGTTAAACATTTTCTTCCAATATGTTTGCAATATCAATAGTGTGGATACAATCTATCAACATTACGAATTCAAATAGTCGGGTTTAAATGTCCAAATGTTCACATTGAATATATATTTTGTTTTGAGGATACCACTTATAATGTCAGTGTTAAAAAGGTATTTTTTCACACAATTGATTGTAAGCACATTTGTATGATCGTATCTCACTTAGAACTGACAAGGGACCCCCATATTTCGTGACAGTCACTGTGAATAAAGTAAATTACATTTTGCCTACGAATACTAATTGTTCACGTACATTGTATATGTGTCATTTTTTTGCGCACAAACCTAAAATTGATATTTTTGAAAGGGTATTTCCCACTCATTAGAATACTGGAAAATAATTCTGATTCACATCTTATTAAACAAATTATGAAAAGTGATAAAACCTCAGGCTTTTAAGACAGGACAATTTCAACACACTAATAAAACATTTGAACTTGAACATTTATAACAGATTGATGTTTAAGACACAATTATGTGAATGTATTCCATGATTAGCATCTTATAGAAGAAATAAAAGCAAATGTTTGCATGAAGCAGATTGATTTGGAGTTCCATAATCACATTTTAAAAGTAATTCATCTGCATTCGTAGGCAACGTTAGGAAATGTACCATTAACTTCTCGAGGCCATTACTTGGCCGTTTGGAAAGATTAGTGATGGCACCTTTTTCTGGTTATGGTTGATATGTCTACTTAACATGTGCAAAAGGATTAAACAATCAAAGCAGTTTGAAATTCGAACCTAACAATCTGTCCGTGTACACTTTTCGTTGGAATCGACCATATAATTTTGCCCCTTAGTATGGAAATGAAAGTCTGGCTGGTTATTGGTGGTGGGTGTGGCCGGGAGGGCCATTAAAAGGGGCCCCCAAACTAGGCTAGCCTAGCTGAAAAAGTAACCTCGTAAAATATGTGGGATATTATCGGGCGTAGCCCAAGATCAATAAAAAAACCATTGCCAGACTTTTTAGGTGGTGGGGCGTAGTCGCCAGACGCCCTTAAAGACCAACATTGTCCAGCTAGTCTAGCCTAGCTGAACAAATTTTCTCGAGAAACCCACCGGAACTTGTTCTTTATACTCAAAGGTTGAATGAATGACCATTTCCAAACTTTTAAGTGGTTGGGCGTAGCCCACAGACCCAAATTACAGGTACGTTAGAATTAGGCTAGCCTAGCTGAAAAGTAACCTCGTGAAACCCGTTGGAACTGGTTCTTTATAATCAAAGGGCAAATGAATGACCGTTGATAGACTTTTTAAGTGGTGGGGCGTAGCCGCCAGACGCCCTCAAAGACTTTTCCCAGCTAGGCTAGCCTACCTGGAAAAGTTAACTCGAGAAACACACTGGAACTTGTTCTTTATGTTCAAAGGTTGAATGAATGACCATTGCCAAACTTTTTAAGTGGTGGGGCGTAGCCCCCAGACGCAAAATACTGGTACGTCGGAATTAGACGCCCTCAAAGACCCGACTTTTCCCAGCTAGGCTAGCCTACCTGGAAAAGTTAACTCGAGAAACACACTGGAACTTGTTCTTTATGTTCAAAGGGCAAAGGAATGACCGTTGCTAGACTTTTTAAGTAGTGGGGCGTAGCCGCCAGACGCCCTCAAATACCCGACTTTTCCCAGCTAGGCTAGCCTACCTGGAAAGGTTAACTCGAGAAACCCACTGGAACTTGTTCTTTATGTTCAAAGGTTGAAATAATGACCATTGCCAGACTGTTTAAGTGGTGGGGCGAAGCCGTCCGACAGCCCGAAAGACACCCCCACTAGACCGGGGGCCCAGAGCGTTTATCTAGTTGAAGAGAGACAACAGGTTTGATGGTCTCATCATATTAGAATGTGGCCAAGGGTCAATGAAATGAATTGCTGCCGGGTCACATCCTGTACCCTAAAAAAGGGGGGTAAAAAAACACATTTATCTAGTTGAAGACCGACAAGGACAAAAGTTGGTGGATATCGTTCCTTAGGGGGTACCTATTATGAAAACAGCAATGCCAGTAATTTTATCCTGTACGGGGCCCTAGACAGTAGCCCCAAAGTGCCCCACCCACGTGGTGTTATATAGTTGAAAAGAGACATGGCTAATTTCTTTTACAATAGAAGTATTTCACAACAGAGATAACCAAAACACCAATGACAGCAGTTTTATTCTGTACGGGGGGCCAGACAGTAGCCCTGAAGGGTGAACGGAAAAGGACCGGCGGTCAGGTTATAGTCTCAGAATGCAATTCAGTGCGGCGCGACCACCGCGGCGCACCAGTACACAACTCTATGTTTACGTATCGCTGGTTCGCGTACGCGGAGTAATGCGTGCGGGTTTCTTGCCAGCGTCGCCTGTTCGCTGTGTATTTCTCGCAGAATTTGGCTTTAGAAGCGACAAATTGCGCTGTGTCGGGGTTATTTTTTTTCGAAATATGGGTATTTATTAATCGAATCATGTATTTTGAAGGTGGAAAACTGTCTACTTTAAGACAAAAAATTCAACATTAGGCAAGTAAAAAGCCATATATTTATATATATATATTGAGATATACATATCAATGTGTTCATTATGGGGAGTTTTGTATCATCATAACAATGAGAATCAAGGTTTGTGAATGCAAGTATGCCAGGCGCCGTGCGTATGTAGGGGCATGTTTCACTCAAATTTCTTTTTCGTTAAAAAGATATTTACGAATTCAGATGTCAAACTATCCATTGTTAATATAAGTCTTAGAAATACAGAATAAAGAAAAACATATAGATTAAGAAGAAAAACAAACTTGCCTTGGTTGGGGGTGGTGGTTGGTGAGTGATGGAATAATGGAAAATAGGGAAGTAAACTGCCCCCCCCCCCCTTCCTGCCCTCAGATAAAATTGAGGAGATTCAACGCCGTGCCTCTCGTACTGCACTTCGGCAACGTAGACAAGAAATGTCATACGAGGATAGAATGAATATTCTTAAATGGTATCCATTAGAAATGAGAAGACGATGTTGTTTATATATGTCCTGTCTGGCATTGCTCCACCCGATATACGCCGGTCAGTAGCCAGTAGCGTGGAGCGTCTAAGACAAAGTCAGGATAGCCGCCATCCATGTTATGACATCCAACCATCCCAGAAACGGCTCAAATCGAGGAAAAGCTTCCTACACTCTGTCCAACCGCTGACCGAATCCCCACAGGTGGCCAGACGTAGGCTTTGGGAGGAGAGGCGCAGCAGTAACCGCCACCATGCCAAGCTACTTCTCCCTACTAAGGAGCAGTTACCCCCAGGACACAAGCAAGACTGGAAGACATGGAAGTCCCTCAACCGACTTCGCACAGGGATGGGTCGATGCAAAGTCAACATGAAAAAGTGGGGATACACAGATGATGACAACATTAACTGCGACTGTGGCACATCACAAACCATGCAACACCTCCTTCAGTGTCCTAACCTTGAGGAACAGTGTAGTCAAGAAGATCTGGTGGTTGCGAATGAGACAGCCCTGCGATGTGCAAAGTCATGGCCAAATATTTAATATTCTAGACTAGTAGTGTAGCGTAGTGTAGAGTAGTGTAGATGTAGGATACGAAAGAAGAAGATCACTCATCACATTTTGCACATGTAAACAATGTTACTAGATCCCTTTAAAGGGTTTATAAAGCTCAGTCGGTAAGAGCACCGGTCTAGCAATCCGGAGATCTCGGGTTCGAATCCCGTTGGAATTCCATTTTTTTTCTTTGCTCTTTTTCAATCACATTATTTATTTCTGGTCAGTTTCTTTATATGTTTGAATTAATTATTTTAAAAAAAACTGCATGACTTCGGTGATCCCTCGCATATATCCCCAAGTTGATTTCTATCATTCGGGTTTATGTCAGGTTTATACTAGTTTCTTGTCACTCGAGCAATAAAAGTTAAGGGGTTTCAGAGACGAGCGCCGTTCTAGGGTTTTATATAGCTCAGTCGGTAAGAGCACCGGTCTAGCAATCCGGAGGTCTCGTGTTCGATTCCTGTTGGAATCCCATTTTTTGCTTTGCTCTTTTTCAATCACATTATATATTTCTGGTCAGTTCTTTATATTGTAGCGGCCCTCCGTCCCAGATGTTATAGGTAGCGTCCCCGAGCGGTAAGGAGCTGGACTGGGGCTGCAACGTGCGTTTAATTGCTCCTCCATCGGTAATGTTGTTGGAAACCTGCCGTGGAGTTCTTTCCCAAATATATGGGATAAGTTATGGGAGATAACATTTATATTAGTGTTTGATTGTGTGTTATAATAATGTGTCCAATTAACTTAAAATTGTCTTTAACTGATTCACTATTCAGTGTTCCACAATTTCTATTTCCAGCACTTGTTATAAATGGAAAATAACAAGTACTTTAACCCACACAATCACTTTCAATTCAAACACATTAAGTTCAATAAATAAATGTCCACAAGTGGCATTTAAGTTGGACTGGTTCTTTCCAGTATACAACATTTAACCAGAACAAAACTACTATATAAATCATAATACACGATTCATGTTCCCTAAAACGCCACTTATTACAGCCAAAATTTCTAAGTATCAACTGTTATACTTAGTTTATTTCTAACTGACACCAAAAATATTTAAGTATAAATTTCTATATTCTATTTATTTCCGACTATGACCAAAATTATTCAACCCAATTGAGCCTATCTGTTTATACTAAAAAATAACAGAGTCCAAAAAGGTGGCCAGTAATTGACTTCTGGCTTTGCATGCATACAACGGCAAGTCTTCATCAGATCGAAGTAATATTTTATTTGTCTTAACAGCGAAAAGAATTGTCTTTGAAGCGGGTATTGTATTTATCTTTGCAGGGAGAAGAATTGTCTTTGGAGCGGATATTTTATTTATCTTTGCAGAGAAGAAGTGTCTTGTAGTATCGTCCAACTCATTTAACGAAGGAAATTCAATGATGTCCGATTTAACATGATATTCAAGCAGGTGAAAATTCTATTCCATCTATTGTCATACAGTGGGATCGTGAATAAAAGTTGTGCTTGGCAACCAACATAGCTTGCCCGACCTTTATTCAGCTTGATTGACGAAGTAGCCACTGAGTTTGTGCAAAGTGTGTTTGTTCAACAATTTACAAAAGAACTTTGAATAACAAATATACATCATTGTGAGAGGTAGCAAATCTACCTCTAAAACGCTTAATTTTCTGACCCTGGCAAGACGGCTCTTCCCTAATTAATGTTTTTATGTTTGTTCTTTTTTTTGTAACTTCGTCCTTCGTATTATTGAATATGTCCCTGCTTGAATATCAAGTTGCATCGACATGATTGTATTGAAACAATGCATTTTATCCATAAGTAGCGAATCATTGCTTGTCTTTTGTTAATCGAATTGAAAGAACAAAGTGTGCACCAGTCAGCTGCTATTCCGTCAGGCAAGCTGAATGGAGAGCGGACAAGCATCAATTGTTGCCAAAAACAGCCTTTATTCAAGATTGAATTTAAAAAAGACACGTTCGGGATTCTATTGTCGATAGCAGTCTTAACGTCTTAAAACAGTGTTTTGTTGTTATTTCTTATATATCTGTAATAAGGGCATGCCTTCTCGAAGATGATTATCCCTATGCTCAACTCGGGAAATTCATATGAATATACAAATGCACTGATCATTATACCATCCTTAACAATAACAATAATAAAAAAAACCTAACCCCTTACCCCAGACATATGTACATACACTGAGCTCAAAAAGAAACTTATATTTTTTCACATGATCATATCTTAAAATCCTGTCCATCAAAATTAACCAAAATTACGTACTTAAATACTCTGCTCTAAGCACATGTCAGTAACTAAGCAGTTGTCTACTTGACACAACCGCAACAAGCATTGAAATGGAACAACTTCCGGGACCACATGTCACAGTAATAGGGACAATCCGCCCGTTAATACACACGCTCAGCGCAGCTTTACAGGAAGAGAGGAACGATCTCCCCAAGCCTGTATCAGAGCCTGGTGGACAGCATGCGTATCAGATGCACTGAATGATTCCAAACACATGGTGGACACACCCACTGTTGATGTTTGTGTTTGGGTAACTGACATTACCTTCATTTCAATATGTCTTGACTTCATCACCTGTCTTAAACTCTGTTGCCGAACTGTCCAGGCTGTGACATGTGATACAGGTAACGGTTCCATGCCAGTGCCTTTTTCAGTTATGTCAGTAAAGTAACCTTATGGATATTGACATGTCAATGGAGTAGGGTGTTTAATTAATCCCGTGTGTCAGTTTGGTTAATTTTGGTGGACAGATTTTCAAGATATGATCATGTGAAAAACATATAAGTTTCTTTTTGAGCTCAGTGTAGATGTGATATGTGATATTATTACCACATTTAAGTTTCACCTATTATTTGTTCATGTCCGATGTAAATATTTGTTGTCTGCATTTTAGAAAATCAAGGAGTCTAGAAAATTTAGTGACGGAGCTGCTAATCAATTTTATGGCGACTGACTATTTTCTCCATAAACACTCAAATCAAGAAAGTCTGGATACGAAACACTACCTTGTATACCTCCCAATGACAATTTACTCGGAACGTAAATATTTTCCCACCTGCAAGTGAGGTCTATAGGCCCCATTTGATTTAGCCTTTGTTGAAAGTGGTGGCTTTGAACATCTATTAAGGAATTTGAATCAATAATCTGTTATATAATACCCTTTTTGATACAATCATTTATTTCAATCGCAAGTTTCCTGTAAACCAACTTACATTTAGTAGTCATTATTCATCATCAATATTCATTATCATTCACATTCAAATTACATTTACCGAAGTGTTGCAGCGGCGCACGAAACGTCGTGATCTTTTAGATTCCTTGTTGACATACATTGCGAGACAAACGAATATCACTAGCGATATTATTTTCGATACATTTAACGTCTCGGGAAACCTCCTACTTTTGGACTCAGCTGACGCTATTTTAAAGACAACATGCAGATCCATGAACCATAGTGCTTATTATAGTTAAACATTTAAGGTAAATGTCACGGCCAAGGTTAAGGGGAAGGGGTCACGTGCATGTGTGTATGGGAGTTTAGCACACGTGCATGCAGCTTCTCGCGCGCATGGGTACATAATTACATGGCATAGCACATGTACATACACATACGCACAATAGCATAGGAATGCTGTGCACACAATAATTATTAAGTTTTATTACATTTTACAAGTAGTTTTAAGATTATTTTTCTGTTTAATTATAAAAACGTCCAGAAATAAAAACTCACGGCCAGATTTTCTTTTTACGGCCAAAATACGGCCAACTTTGTTTGCCCGTGAAACAATTTTTTTCGCGGCCAACCTAAGTTTTATACGGCTAGATTTCTGGAATCTAGCCGGAAAAAAGGCCAAAGGGCAGCCCTGTGTTGGACTTATATATTGTATTAAATATTCTTACTTATTGAACGACATTTTAGTATAGACAAATTGTGGAATATAATTCATTTTTAAATTGAATATTCTGGATAAGGAACTCTCATTTTGTCAAGATATGTATTAAAGGGATCTATTAACTTTGTTGACATGTGCAAAAAGTGATGAGTGGTTGATACAATGTATATTGTTGTTGTCTGATATGCTCAATGGTTATTGTGTGAACATTTAAAGGGTACCACCATCCCAAAATAATATTCTTATTAAAGAAAGGTAACATCTTTAGTATTCCATTCCATCAACAAGTTCACAAAAATATGTTACCAGAAAAAAAATATATAATTGGAAAACGCATCACCATTGTAAAGCATGCGTTCATGCGGTCTGAATTGCGAAGACTAATGTGTGGAGAGCGAACGAATCGCACGGGAATCTATTGTCTACAAACGTACGCGTGAATAGCATTGGCGCACTCGCAAATGGCTGGACCGTATGGAACCAGGAAATAGTAGTGGTTCCGTAAGAATTAAATTGCTTTGTTTATGAATTACAAAACCCTTTGCAAAATGTTGGGTATCTGTTTGATATCACAAAACGGTACCAAAACATATAATAATGTGTTGTTCTTTGCCTGGTGGTCCCCTTTAAAGATAAATGGACTTTATATGGCCGAGTAATGAGCAAAAATGCAAAGTGACATTCACTAAATCATTGCACTCACTTTGTACACGGTTCTGACGATCCATTGGATAATTTGACATCTGAACACTTCAATCGTAAATATCTTTTTAACGAAAGGGAAATTTGAAAAGCCGAAACCTGTCCCATGCTTTTTTGGTTAATACGAATACAACAAGGTATGAGGGAACCGCTAGAATTCCAATTGGATTTTGAGGATTTGGACAATGTTACTAAGTCCCTTTAATAAGAAACTAAGTTCAAATAGTGACTGTTGCTGATTCCTTAATTGGTCACTCACACAGTAGAACATTTTTGTTGGTAAAATTACTAGTTTAAATTAATTGATAGAAATTGCAATATTTGGTGTTGATACAATACACCTAGAACTTGTATTTTCTAACCATGTACAGCATGACGTTGTTATTATAGGTTTTCCCGTCCAATTTCGTCAAAATAGCACTCAAATGGTCACTAATAGCACGCAATTTAGAACAAAATTGATTGAAGATCAGGATCGTGTTTCAATTAGCAGATAATGTGATTCAAGTTGATTTTTGGACTGTGCTATTGCCAACTTTTGTCAAACCGAATTGAAATAACACCACTCAACTTAGAAAATCGGGTGAAGAGCATTCGATTTCGTCTACAAAGGTAGAATGTAGGCGTTTATACATTCCATTTCGTCTAAGGGCGAACATCTTTGAAATGTGCGCAATCCTTTTCATCAATTTCTTTCTTTGTTTGTTTTCATATAAAGCTACTCGCTCGATGAAAATAAGCACTGTGTGAAAAATGGAAATAAAATCCAAACATGAAACAAGTTTATGAAATAACAATACATTACAGTTACCAGTTAAAATGTAAAAATATGTACAGTAATTAATTGTAAAATTGTTTATCTGAATAATCTGAAATACAGAATAAAGAAAAACATAGATTGAGAAATTACCTTAAAAAAAAAAAAAACTGCCTTGGGTGGGGGTGGAGTTTGGGTAGTAATGGAATAATGGGAAATATATATTGCGTCATACTGCATGTTCTGATCGGTACGTTATTATTTGAATGCTAGATGTACTAAGAAGCACGCCTGAAAACGCAATAGAAAACCCAAATCGATCCAAAATCTAAGGTCAAGCAAACTGGCACGAATTTGAATGACGGATGTGTATTGCCAAATTGTATGACATTCTGACCAATTTGAATACGTTGTCGTCGCAAACTGAATGCAATTTGACAAAGATGAATGTTCTGGAGTTTAAAATTGAACAGAGAAAACAGCAGGTTTAAACAAAATCACTCGAACTTGAATGACATATCATGAATATGCCCGCTATATATTTTGACGAAATTGGCCGGGAAAACCTATATTTGAGCTCATTCTTGCCACAACATGGTTTGAAATATCATATTACTGATCTGTATGTCTCATATTCAATGCTTACCCCTCTCTCCTATATTGCATTCCTCTTTTCCCTTCTATTTTCTTTTCTAAGTAGTTTTCTATCCTATTCATTATCCTCCTTAATATCTTCTTATGGGAGTAAACCCCCCCCCCCCCTTCCAGACAATTACCCATCAGACAATTTTACATAATGTAGTAGGGTCCCATGACCTATTCTAGCATTCGCTGATTATTATTGTATGGAAGAACTTGACACATTCCTCAGCGAGATGAAGATTTTTAAAGATGTATCCCAGAATTTAATGTTAGCCAGTGCATGAAGTTTACTTTCGCCGCCATGTTAAATCTATGAGGAAATGATCGCGCACTGCGTAGTTTTCTTTTCTAATAACTTCTATGGATAATACACGATCTAGAGTGCGTTGTGTAAATGCAACGCACTCGAGTTTGTGTCAGATTTGCGCAACGCATGAGCCGTAAACCAAGGATGTCTTGCATATTTACCCTGACACACGAAATTAAGAAATTAAGAACGTGTATTATCTGTTTTATATTACGAGCTCAACCACGGAATTGTTTATGATCGCTTAATTATGTCAAGTATGCTTGTCACAATTATTAGTCTAGCTTAGTTGTCAACTAGATTTTAAAGTGGGAATTTCGAATTATGGACACTAACTCATCACTCAATCACGGACTCACTCTGACTTTGACTGTGCACACAAAGCTGCCGTGCCAGTCAGATCCACTTGAGACAATCACTCGCATACAAATTGTTGCGAAATCGCATTAAACTATTGTCAAAAGTGTATTTCCATTTCCTGAATTAAAAAATATCAGACCGCATAACATCTTAATAGTGCGAAACTGCCAACATTTGTTTGATATGGAATTTATAATTGACAAAAACGAAGCATTTTGACGTCACAACGTGCCAACAGAGCGCAACAAAAAGAAAAATCAGCACAGAACGTTGTTGCGCCGTTATTTCTCGGTCGTGCATGTTGGTTAAAATTAATAAATAGGCACGTGACAGGATGTAACTAATCACGTTACTGAATTTATCGGAGCCGTTTTCGATAGACAAAATAAGACTTGCGTAATAATTTGGTTAAAAATACCTGAACACACTCCAAATTCAACAACTTGGTAGCGATAAAGCCTACCATACTTTTTCACTAAACATAGTAACTGAATTTGGCATTTAAATACAACAAATATTGCCTGAAATATTGTTACTTAGAAAAAACAAAATGTATTGTGTTTTGCTATCGATACCGTAATTTTGTCCTTTTACGTGCCCAGCGACGATATGGAAAGCTGATAGTCATACGAGTGGAACATCTTTTGGGGACAGCATAATATTGTGGTACAAATTCTCGACTCTTGGTGTCTTTATTTGAGTTAGTAATAACTTAATTTTCACTACACAAATGTCGTGAATAGAAACAACTTACCAATTAGCTTTTTTACTTTTGACACTGAAGTTAGTTGCTGCAATCCACGAGTATCAATGATGTTTATCTTCTTTGTAAGTCCAAACGGGCATGTGTATAATGTTTCTGCACCACTAATTATCGGCATTTCACCTTCTTTTGCATATTCTTCATAGGTATCTTTAGAAAACAAAAGGCATGAAATGCAGTATAATTTTTGTTTCCGTTTGGGTACAATCCGCAGGCGCATTGTATTTCGTAGTCATTAAAGGTACTGTCCACCTTTTGGAAGCCAACATTCACAAGTAGCGAAATTATTGTCGTATATACAAAAGTAAGTATAATTTAAGAGCAAGTCTGAGAAGATTAGGAATTTAAATGTTTTTAATTCGAATTAAATTAACTTTTATAGCTCGAGATAATAATCGGTCGCTGCTACTATTTAATAAGTCTATTTTCTGCAGACCCTTCATTGTATTTACTTTAAATATGTTCTCTACAAACTAAAGCATTATTTCATGAAAACATTGCCAAATATTGCCCAGTTACCAAGGGAGGACGTGCTAATCCAATTTATTACGTACACCATGATATTTTTTGAAACGCGGATCTCTTTTTGTCGCGATAAAATGTGCATCAATCCCGAACAAATAGGTTCCGTCTTGTTTTATAAGCTCTTGCAGTTGGCACGGTTTCTGCACGATCAAAAGGCGAAGGGTGAGCCTACCAACAGAGGCGGAACTTGTTATTTTCGGATTGACATAACATGTAAGCGTGAACAATTACAAATCCGGGTTCCAAATTAGGTTCTAGGACTACTACCCCCTGGACAATCGCCCCCGGACGATTACCCTTCTATACACAGTAAAAAAAAAAAAAAAAACAACTTTTTAAACAACCAAAAACGCTGTTTAAGCCGGTCCCTCTAACAACGTTGTTTAAAATTTTGAACAACCAAGTTGTTTAAAAAGTTGTTAATTTATTTTTTACTGTGTATGTCAAATGCCTCCCGGATAACTACAACCCGGACAATCATACCCCTGGACAATTACCCCCAAAACAACTACCACAAGACAATTACCCCAATACAATTACCCTAGAACAATTCCACCAAAGACGATAACCCCCCCCCCCCCCCTTCCAGACAATTACCCACCAGACAATTGTACATAATGTAGTAGGGTCCCATGACCTACCCAGCTAACCCTTATTAGGGAGACACAGGGACACACACAAAGGTTATTTCACACTAAGATCAAGCCGTTATCATTCAATCACATGCAACTCATCCGAAAGGTACTTATACGTGGGCGGGGGAGGCGGTGTTTTCCTTGGGGTCCGAGGGG
>JBAMJV010003928.1:65000-99342 GCA_037951105.1 Echinarachnius parma | reverse complement strand
ACAGTGCGAGTCAAAAAAAACGAAACCGGACTTTGATAGCTTATAAATCCACAAATATACAAGTATATATGTTGATATTGGTATCCTGTTAAAGCTTGGGAAATGTCCTTTAAAATGATATATCATACACTCCGATCACTTCACGCTTCACCGAACGCGACCTAATTATCCAAAGGCATACAGAAACTACCGTGTCCAAGTTTGCAGTGTTCTTGTTTTGTGAATGGTTGCATTTGTTGTTTGATTGTCAAAGATAACTTCATCCTGCATGTCCTATTCAGGGGACCCTGCCTCCAAACAGTGTGGTTGCTGATGTGAGGACAGTGTGTGATCCCCTTCCACCCTGATAAACATGAAAACACTGGCAACCACCTGATATTTTGTTATGATTCACCAAAGGATATTCTTGAAATGTTCATTTGAAGAAAAAAACGTAAACAGACGCATTCATTCATGATAAACACAACAAAAAACCTAAGTCCCCCTAATCAAAATTGCGTAAAAACGAAAAGGTTTTGAGCAAAATGACTTGGCAGGATTGTTCCTACACGTATTGACTAACTTTTCTGTGGAAATGAGATTGATCCGCCATGTCATGCATGAGTGAGCACACATTAAAGGCAAAATTGTCACTTTTCAAAAGTCACTAGAGTAAAAAAGTGACAATTTTGTCTTTAATGTGCGCTCACTCATGCATGACTCGACGGACCAATTTTATTTTCGCATATAAGTTAGTCAATAAGTGTAGGAACAATCCTGCCAAGTTATTTAGCTCAAAACCTTTTAGTTAAAAAGTTATGCTATTTTGATTAGGGGGGACTTACTTTTTTTGTTGTGTTTAGAACAAGACAACGGCAAACTTGGACACGGGTAGTTTTTGCATGACTTTGGATAATAAGGTCCTGCTCAATGATGCGTAAAGTGATAAAAATGTGTGATGCATCATTTTAAAGGTAATTTCCCAAGCTTTAACATGATATCAATATCAACATATATATGTTTGTAATTGGGGATTTATAAGCTATCAAAGTCCGGTTTCGTTTTTTTTGACTCGCACTGTATATGCTTCACAAAAGAACACAAACATTTCACAAAGCACTTCAATCCCTCAATGACTGGACTTTGGACACATGCAGAAAGCATAGTATGCTTGAACCATGGAAATCCCTGCTTGAACTGTGGTGGGTTTTACATTTTACAACCTGCTAATACGTTTATTTTGCTATATTAACTATATAGCTACACTGTTTTGTGTGTGTGTTGGGTATTGGAAAGATGGCAATCATGTTGAGGAAGACTGCAGTGTTCATACCATATTTCATCAAACATCCAGTTTGTGGGATACCATCGATGTCCAGTAGGTGGAATTGGCATGAACATAAATCAACAAACTTGGCGTCAAATAACAACAAACACATTTGTACAACACGCGTTTCCGGGTAAGTAATATGAGATATACAGGCTAGCTCTATGCCATGGCGCCTATCTTCAGGTCAATGATCAAGCCTAGGTGGACACGTGTATATTGTCCGTGTCACAGGCCATTCAGAATATATCATTCTCTTCTGGTGGGCACATAATTCACGCTTATATCCATACCGATCGAGTTGTACGTTGTATTGAAAAACACATGGTATTGGTAATGGTAATCTGTGAGATTGATCACATTGAAATAAAATAATCACCTGCATGATAAAGGGTGAAGACAATAACTGAGAGAATATTACACAGGAAGAGAGGGGAGATTAAGGGAGGGAGAAATGGAGGGTGGTATATAATGATAAAGGGGATAAAGGATATACATGTAGTATAATAGTATAATCATTTTTTGTCTTATACGGTAGTTTTACTTTTTTAAATGTTTCAAAGTAATTATAACATTGATGTATTATATTTTCTTCGGGGACCTTGCTCTTACAATACAAGCCCAGCTTCTTTAAGGTCTCCTCTTTCTTTCATGACTTGTTAAGAAGAACCCGTGTGGGTTGTATATTGACTAAATATTGCACTTCAAATTATGTTTATGCTGATTATTATATTATTCTATGTACAAATGTTTTTGTGAAAGAAATAAATAAAATGAACCTTGAACCTTGAACCTGGATGGCCAAAAGCGAGGGAGAGGGGGAGGGGGAGGGGGGGGGGGGGGGGGGGGGAAGGGGTGCAGAGGAGTAAAATACTATAAAGTAACATTAATTTGTTGATTTTTTTCAAATAAGGATTTGGGAGAGCAGGGCACGTACGCGGATCACGCAGGATATAGGTTGGTACTATGGGTGCGGTTCGTTATTCCGAAGGTTCGTTATTCCGAAGGTTCGTTATTCCGAAGGTTCGTTGATCCGAAAATAAAATCGGGTTCGTTATTCCGAAGGTTCGTTATTCCCACTGGCGTAAATCTGTCCGGAAAACACAATGCATTGGGGGGTCGAGCAATTGTTCACAAACGGTTTGTGAACAATTGCTCGACCCCCCAATGCATTGTGCTTCCGAACTGTGCTTTACGCCAGTGGTTATTCCGAAGGTTCGCTATTCCTAAAATGAAATCGGGTTCGTTATTCCGAAGCTTCGTTATTCCGAAGGTCCGTTATTCCGAGGGTTCGTTATTCCGAAGGTTCACTATTCCTAAAATGAAATCGGGTTCGTTAATCCGAAAATTAATTTGGGTTTGTTATAATGCTATAATTTCATATAAAGAGATAAAATAAACTTAAATGTTTGATTGGTCTGGCCAAGGGAGGGAAAGGGGGAGGGGTATGCTTAATGCAGGCTGTAAATTAAATAAACAAAACACAAACTATAGTATTATAACAAGCCCGATTTAATTTTCGGAATATTAACGAACCCGATTTTATTTTCGGATCAACGAACCTTCGGAATAACGAACCTTCGGAATAACGAACCTTCGGAATAACTGAACCTTCGGAATAACGAACCTTCGGAATAACGGACTGTAACCGGTACTATATCCCTATACACATCCCCCTATCTACCACAACCAAAAACGTAGCATAAAACGATAGAGAAATCAATCCTCTTATATGTTGCCAAATCAAGCAACCCATTGCGTGGCTTTATTATAGCTAGGGAGGTGGTATAGCCAAGCTGGTACAGCAGCTAGTACTTTTTTTTCTCGAGCTTATTGAAAATTGCATCACTTTAAAGGGCTTCCCAAGAACCACTAATAACCCTAATTAGTGGATGTTCGTCTGGCATCGGTCTGGCCACTGCCGCGCTCCTTGCCAAGGATCGCCAGAGGAGATTCATCATCTACGGCAGCATTCTTGGCTCGCTCGACGACCACGATGAAGATGACGGCAGTTTCGTCGAGACGGCGTTCCGTGAGGCGGCGGGTAGCACCCTCTACGACACGCTATTCCCAGTGAGGATGGATGTCACTAAGGAGGAAGATGTGGCTGCGGCCGTTGCTATGGTGATGGAGAAACATGGGCGGATCGATATTGTTGGTAGGTTTAACCCCCAACAGGAGATGTGATGACACAAAGTGTAAAGTCCTTATTAGGAATAATTTATATGGTTTGGTATTTGTTTATATGAAATGCAACTACCATCTTTACCCGATCCTCAGTTATGCACCCAAATAAAAACTAAAAAAGTTTTGAGGAAGTATATTATACCTAATTACCAGTTTCCTAAGATAACCTTACATCTAAGACACCAGTTATTATATGGAGCTCGCTTCCTGCTGGGCTTCCTTGTCTTTTGACGCAGACAAGATAATTATTATTTTGATAATCGTTTTATTGCATTTTAATCAGTGAATGTTTAGTTACTTTCATCTAAGAAATTACGCTATACCAGGATGGCATTCTACCCATTATTTACACTTTGTAAGGGCAAATGTATATCTAATAATCGTCCTATATTAGCCTATAATTGATTTCATTGTCACAGTTAACCTCTCAAACTTGCGCTCTAACAGTAAATAACGCGGGCATCCTGATGAAGAAAGCTCTGGAGACGGTTACCATGGCAGAGGCGAAGCGGCTTTTTGACATTAATTTCTTTGGCGCTGTCCGGCTGCTGCGGGAGGTCCTACCGATCATGAAGCGACAACAGTATGGCAGGATCATCATCAATTCCAGTAGGAACGCACTAGAAGGTAATTATTATTGCTTTCTTATTATTGTATTTTTGTTGTACAGACGCGCGCTCAATCAATATGGAGTATTTATGTCGTCACCATCAGAGAGACGCACCCTATCTTCGAATCCGGGCAAATTCCTGGCGAAGTTCTTCACAGTTGTAGGCGATAGAGGCATATGACAGACTGGCAGTTATGGCTTTGTATGACTGTCCATTGGTGTGGAGTGATCGATTGGTATGGGTAACGCGATTTAATATCGGGACACACTTGTTAAAATATGTTTTAGATAGGGACATCGCACTTTTGTTTTTGTCGTTCGTGTTGAATTATCGGGGGTGGGTACGTGCCCCCAATGATTTCATCATAGATGGAAAGAAGATCGAAGTGGTCAATCAGTTTGAATACATGTCTCACATCTGGAAGAGCCAAGGCCTTTCACCGAGTATAAAGGTTCGACTTCTCCGTGCAACTGCATTCTCCATTGCTACATATGGATTCGAGTCTTGGGCCATGACAAAGAATGACAGAAAAGGAGTTGACGCTTTTGAGATGTGGTGCTAACAGAAGGCTGTTGCAGGTGTCGTGGAAAGAAAGAAAGACAAATGTGTGGATCCTGAACAAGATTGGTACAGACTAATCTATCAGAAGGGGAATTATGGAGAGGAAACTAAAGTACTTTGAGCACATTGTTAGGAGAAATGAAGGAGTTGAAAAACAAATACTGCAAGGAGCAATTGAAGAAAACGGGGTAGAGGTCGTCCACCAACATCCTGGACTGATGATATAAAGAGAGTGTCTGGAGAAGGGATGAAGGGTGCAACGCGGTTGGCGGAAGATAGAGTAGCATGGCGTGCTCTCGTGAAGACCACAGCAGCGCTACATAGCGCCACCTGAACTTGATGATGATGATGATATACGAAATAATGCAGTTCCTCCATGAGGGTCCTCAATTAGTGATAATAATACATTTACATGTATTTTGTTTGCCCTAATTAGCTTAGTGTTTTAATTTTATTTCCAATTAAGGTTCGCCGTACCTGAACATGTACACAGCGGCAAAGTTTGCTGTGGAAGGTCTAGCAGAAGAGACGGCAGTTATTGGTCACTTTTTCAATATATGGTAGGTACGCTCATGGACAAAGGATATCTAAAGAAGCAATTTAATAAACTAAAACATAAAATACTTATTTGATGAATCACTAATTTCTGCATTTTTCGATTGATGCGCCTCATCCAATGTGTGATGCTATAAACAGACTAAGAGTTAATTCTGTAAATATACTAGAGTATAGGCCTATATAACATATTCATGTGCATAGGCGTAAGAGGCGGGGATTGGGGGTTGCAGCTCATCATAGCTCAGTTTGTGTTTTAAGTTTTTGTACGCTGTTGACTAGATTTAACACGTTCTCAAATTGAATTTACACAGTCGGGTAAAAACTATATAATACAGTGTACAGAATTGTTTAAGCAACTAAATCTGATCAACTTTTTTAATCGTTAAATTATGAAATTCCTTTGTTATGAAGTCTGATTACGTGTCTAATTGTAGTGACGTATATACCAAAATCGTTACAATTATATGAATGATGAATATCCGATATCAATCCAGGGTTAGCCTGATTCAGCCAGGAGCAGTGAAGACATCAGTCCTGGACAATATGATTGCAAACAACATGGGCAACCAGGGGTCAAAGGGCATCTCAGATCACCCGGAAGTGCATGACATCGACCGGAAGTTGAGCACTTACCGTGACCATGACCTTCAATGGTCGCAGTGCCCCGCGATCAGCGCTGATGAGGTTGCAGAGGTCATGCTCCGAGCTGCTACGGACGACAGGCCACACTTCAGATACCAGACATCACCGGTCAGTTGGCTTGGAAACCATGATGATGATGGTGGTGGTGGTGGTGGTGGTGGTGATGATGGTGAAGATGATTATGATGATGATGATGATGGTGGTTGTGATGATGATGGTGGTGGTGGTGATTGATTGATTGATTGATTGATTGATTGATTGATTTAAATGATAATGTTGTTTTTCTTCTTTTCAGGCTGTCGAGGCTCTGGCGGCGCGGAAATACCGGGACCCGACTGGAGACGAGTTCATCGAATATCAAGTGCAAAGACTCAAACCATTCGTAGAGGGAGACATTTGACAAGATCACCACAGACATACAATATAATTATGAAGATCACGCGCTCTTATTTGATGCAGCTACTCTTGCCATGGTTTTTCTTTCTTTTCTTCATTATAACGCTGTTTGCTCATCTTAACATGAAAGAAAGCAACGTGTATTATGCCTCACTAATCACAACAGTATACGGTTATGGTCAGTTTGACAAAAATAACTTTGAAAAAGTACATTTTAGTACATTTAAAATGTATCATCTAGACTAAAGGCAAGCCACTCAAACCCAAGTTCATTGTACATTAAACCTGATCGCTTTAATAGGCCAACCCAGAACAACGCGTCGACATAACTGGGTATTCAAGGAGAATAGATGGTCGGCCGCGGTTAATTTAGAGGCCGTCTTATACAAATTAATCCTAAATGAATTGTCTTTGTACATATTATTGTAATAATTATAGTAACTAACTCGCTCCAAGTATACCATTTAATTTTATTGAATAAAAAGTAAGAATCGTGACACTGAGTTTGTTTTCTCTTGAGTTTCATTTTACTTCGTTTCTGCAGTTGTATTAGTTTTACCAGCCCAAGTTCGTAATCATGCACATCATTGTAAAGCACTGCGGATAAATTCCATCATAAAAAGACCATTGTCAAAATGAAAGACAAACTTTTCTTCTCATTATAACGTTGCTTTCTCATCATCTTAGCATGATAAAAGGCGAAATGTTGTAACATGTACTGCCTTACAACATTATATATACGGTTTCGGCCAGTTTGATTTATAACGATTAGATTCCTAAAGGTGGTATCTCACCGGGCTGGAGACTAGTTGGCGACTAGTTGGCGACTCAGTCTCCGCTGGTCGCGGAGACGTCTCCGCGACGTCGCCGCGACGTCTCCTGGAGACTAGCCGGGTCTCCGGGGAGTCGCGGGAAAATCAAACATGTTCGATTTTTTTGGAGACTCTCCATCAGTCGCGGAGACTAATTATGTCCGCGACTGGGGAGACGTCGCCGCGACGTCGCCGCGACCTACTGGAGATCAAGGCGACTGAGAGGAGACGTTGCGGAGACGTCTCCGCGACACTAATTGACGTTGCTTGACCCACTTTAGAGACCACGTGACTGAGTTCTTTATCATTTGGTACAGTTTGTTCCTGCTCCCATGGATACGTCGCGGAGACGTCTCGGAGACTTCGCCTTGGTGAGATTGCAAACCATTTTCGGGTCTCCCGAGTCGCCGCGACTACCGCGACTGATCAGTCGCGGCAGTCGCGGCGACGTCTCTGCCGGTGAGATACGCACTTTAGTCATTACGCTCACCCTAACCCTTATATCCTAGTACCTATTTCAAACTGTAAAGATAACGTTCAAAAAGTAAATAATTAAAGTACATTATAAGGTGGCAAAATTGATAATTTAAAGGCGAGCCACTCAAACCCATGCACGTTCATGGTACATTAAACCTCGCTAAGATCAACCCAGAAAAATCAAGGACAATGCAGGTCTATAAAATAAATTTAGTCGGCTACCGTTTTTTTTTAATGAATTTACTCTGTACATATTGTAATATATTAACTAATTCGCTCCAAGTACATTTTTAGCTCATCCGGCCCGAAGGGCCCGATGAGCTTATGCCATGGCGTGGCGTCCGTCGTCCGTCCGTCCGTCCGTCCGTCCGTCCACAGTTTTCAAAATGCTTCTTCTTCGTTATTTTTCAACCGATTTTGATTCTGATTGTTTCATAAGATAGGGCTAGGAGGGGGATTTAAAACTTCTACACAGAATCGTGAAATTCATTATATATGCTAATTTATGCAAATTTATTCGAAATCACAAAAAATGCTTCTTCTCCTTCATTTCTTGACCGATTTTGATTTGGTTTGCTTTATCTGGTAGAGCTAACTTTGGTACACTAAACTTCTACACAGAATTTTGAAATTTTTCTCCATTAATTAATTATGGTAATTTATGCAAATTTATTCCAAAAATCACAAAAAATGCTTCTTCTCCTTCATTTCTCGACCGATTTTGATTTGGTTTGCTTTATCTGGTAGAGCTAACTTTGGTACACTAAACTTCTACACAGAATTTTGAAATTTTTCTCCATTAATTAATTATGGTAATTTTTTATTTCTTTTTTTCTTTCTTTATTTATTTATTTATTTATTTATTTATTTTTATTATTTATTTATTTTTTTAAATATTTTTTTATTTATTTATTTGTTTTTATTTATTTATTTATTTATTTATTATTTTTTTTTTCCCCATGTCCCTTCTGGGGCGTCAAATTTATATTTTTTTCACTCTAATTTTTTTTAAATTAATTTTTATGTCCCTTCCAGGGCATCACATTTTTATTTTTTGACCAGTTGAAAATTGTACCACATGAAATTTGCGATATTTGATGTTGCGAGATGCCGGATGAGCGCTACGTCATTGACGTTCTGGTTATTTTATTGAATAAAAAGTCAGAATTGTGACAATATGAGTTTGTTTTCTCTTGAGTTTCATTTATTTTCTGCAGTTTTATTAGTTTTACCCGAGTTTGTAATCATTCACATCATGATTGTAAAGCACTGCGGCGGATAAAAACATCATAAAAAGACCATTGTCAAAATGAAAGACAAACTTTCCCAATGCTAGTACATGTATTTGGCTTTACGATGAAAGGGAAATGGGGGAGGGGGGGGGGGGGGGGGTAGGGAGTTCGGTTTGCCACTAGCTCCTCTCCCTTCTTAAAGGGATCTAGTATATTAACTTAAATTTGTTGACATGTGCAAAAAGTGATGAATGTTTTAACAGAATGTTTATTGTTGTGATCTGATAAGTCCACTCACCGAGTAGGCTAATGTGTAAAAAATTCGCGTTAAATGGATGTTATATGGCCGACTAATGGACGAAAATGTAAAATGATATTCAATAACTTATTGCACTGACTTTGTACACTGTAATGAATATCCAGTGGATAGTATCTGAGCACTTAGTATCTGAGCACTTCAATCGTTAATATTCGAAACAAACGAAACCTGTCTCATGCTTATAATCTATAATACAACAAGGTATGAGAGAACCGCTATATTGTTCCAAGTTGAACGATGTTATAGATCCACAAGTAACATTTTTTGAGAATATAAAGCAATCTTTATAAGTGTTTGTAGAAGGTGCGTGTGTGAGTAAAGCCCGGCGCAGACAGAGCCGACTCGACCCGATCCGACTGGTTTCAATCAGGCTAGAGTTGGGCCCGGTCGGTCGGAGCAGATTTATCGTGTTGAATCAGCCCCAACTGGCATCCGACTACCTCTCGACTGGCAAAATGTGTGTCGCGAGGCACTGAAAACTGAGCCGATCGGAATGAAAACCAGTCGAATCGGGTCGAGTCGGCTCTGTCTGCAGAGGGCTTAAGGATGCATTAGGAAGTCTAATTCTAGCACCTCCTTTGTTTGAGAGTGGATGCACATGATGATTGTGTGTGCGCGAGTGTGCGTGTGTGTGTTTCATAAGTGCGTCGTATGCCTTTGTATGTGTGTGTGTGTGTGTGTGTTTGTGTGTACGTGTGTGTGCGTGAGTGTGTGTGTGTGTGTGTGTGTGTGTGTGTGCGTGCGTGTGTGCGTGCGTGTGCGTGTGCGTGTGCGTGTGCGTGTGCGTGTGCGTGTGCGTGTGCGTGTGCGTGTGCGTGTGCGTGTGCGTGTGCGTGTGCGTGTGCGTGTGTGTGTGTGTGTGTGTATGCGTTTTGTGTGTGTAGTAAACAAAGTTATCAAATGTTTTGTACAATTTCCAAATTAGAAGTTGTATACAAAACATTAAAACATTCTTGTATAAAAACAGAACATATATTGAATATGTTCTGTTTTTTAAAACAAGAATCTCCAATGTCGTGGATTGCTAAGAGTAAGATACCAAGGAATTACTTGATAATTTAGGTCTCAATGAAAGTTGGATTAATCAGGCGTCAAAATTGAATTTAGTCATTTAAAATGTTGGTTAAATGACAAATTACATGACATTGTAAAGGCAAGAATGGCAGTGAAGTTGAAGAAAATGCTCAATGTATAAACATTTTGGTAAATTACAAATTACATGACATTGGTATATGAGGCAAGAATGGCAGGCACAGTGATGTCGAACAAAAAGTCTCAATGTATAAATTATAATTTTTTTAAGCAATCCCATCATTATACAAAATATATAGATTTTTTTTTAAAAGGTAGATGCGAACTGTGTAAATTTCGATTCGTGTCAACCAAAAATTGCCAGTTGTGTGTAGAATACTTACGAAACGTTCCAATGTCATGAAAACAAAATTGGTGATGAATTCCACTATCTTTTGGTCTGTAATTTTGTTGATAACCAACGTAAAAGATGTATAAAACAATATTATTTGAAAACCCAAACACTGTAAGATGTTATCATTCTATGTGATAAGAAAACAATTCTATATCAAATTTATCTATTTTGTAGCTATTATGTGAGGTTCATGGGCGTCGATCTGACATTGATACCCATTGTTCAGGGGGGGTGATCTATTCATTCACCCCCACCCCCCTGATGAATAGGTATTACGTAAGTATCGACGCCCATGGTGAGGTTACATGATATAGTAACCTTGTAAACAAAATTTGTATAGTTGATATACGTTTTTCATCCTTGGTTCCAGTTCGTGCTCCACTCTCGGCCCCCCCCCCCCCCCCCCCCCCCACCCACACTCCCCTCCCCGTCTCATTATAGCTCACACTCACTCCTCTATCTCCCTATATTTATATGTATCTTTAAATTTTGTATAAATATGTGTCATAATATTCAATGTAAATGAAAGAATGTTCAAAATGTAAATGTTATGGGTCGTTGAGAGCTCGATTGGTTGTGCTTCTCATGTGCATCGCAGATTCGCAGTGATTCGCAGTGCTTCGCAGTGTTTTGCAGTGCTTCGCGCGCAAGCTTCGTAAAATATTTTATCGACCGCTTGTGGGCTGAAGATGAGAGGGAAGGCCATTTCATCTGAAAGGAAACTACGGCATAATCGTGATATAGCCCCGCCTCGGTTACTAGTAGTTTGAAAATATCGGTAAGTATTTCTTCTTCTAAAAATGTAAACATAATTTGGCTCATTGACATTGCCATCGTCACTCAAACATCATTCACATCACTCATGCTCATAATGCACATTACCACTCTACTGTGAGTCGCTGGCAATCCCGTAGAGTTTACATGGGCAGCGGGCTCTGTCGAACTGCTAGCTTATGTATTGTCTAAGTACACTGTACAACCAGAAAATTGTGTTTATGGCGTATTTATAAACTGTCATACGTGTGTGTGGTGTGTGAATGTATGTGAATCAGTCTATAAACTTTGGTTGAGAGACCCCCACCCACATCGGCACCCTAAAAGTAACATTTCTGACAGTTTTAGACTTAAAAATCGTACAAATTTCTTGAAATTGTACTCACACATTGAGAAAATAGTGCAGATTCCGATGCGATGATCAGAATCAGATTTGCGATGTATATATTTTGAGATAGCGCCTTCGAACGTTCCAGTTTAAAGGGATCTAGTAACTTTGTTGACATGTGCAAAAAGTGATGAATGGTTGATGCAATGTATATTGCAATGTTGTTATCTCATATGTCCACAGGGTATTGTGTGAAAATTTCAAGTCAAATGGACATTGTATGGCCAAGTAATGAGCGAAAATGCAAAGTGATATTCAGTAACTCACTGCACTCACTCACTTTGAACACGGAAGAAAAACTCGCCCGGAGTTTTTCTTATCTGAATACTTCAATCATACATATCTTTGTAACGAAAGGGAAATTTGAAAAACCGAAACCTGTCCCATGATTTTATTGTTAATACGATTTTGAGGATTTGGACAATGTTACTAAGTCCCTTTAACTTCCAGATGGAATATTTTGGAGGGAAATCAACAGAGAAAACCAAGAACGCACGCGCTGTTTTTTGGATTCACGAGTTCGAAGACGAAGTGTTTTTTATACCGGCACCCCCTCGACTCTCGTTGACAATGCACGCAACTCAAAATTTCTTGTGCGATGTTAATTTTGTTGGCATCATTTCA
This sequence comes from Echinarachnius parma, assembly GCA_037951105.1. Classification (NCBI taxonomy): domain Eukaryota; kingdom Metazoa; phylum Echinodermata; class Echinoidea; order Clypeasteroida; family Echinarachniidae; genus Echinarachnius; species Echinarachnius parma. The sequence goes on along the minus strand of JBAMJV010003928.1, from coordinate 87,029 downwards.
AAAATTTACTTGTAGCGGACGATCTACGCATTATTTCTCCTCGAAATTTCGACCAGTTCAGTTTCTTAGGGTAGCGCGCATCATCACATGCGCGAATTTTCACAACATGCGCAAAAACAAATATTACGCGGGGTGCCGATAAGAAAAACAGTGCCGATGTGTAGTACACCTACCATATAAGTATAATAACAGCGGTGTGCGCCTTTTCTTGAATGCCCTTGGCTTCTAATAATCTATGACACTGACAGATACAGAGATGCTCTTGGTTTGAACAGCTAGTAGACCGATCGAACTAGTACACATTTTACAAATTAAATGTATTGCGACTGTGACTGTGACTCGTAAGGCCATGCAGTCAACCTAAAGTTTTTGAGAGGAAGTTATTTTACTTGCCCAACTACTAGCTAATAGGCCACTAGCTAGTAAAGTACTATAGAGTAATATAGTGAGGAGTCTGTTGAACAATTGTTTTTTTAATCTCAATTACTGGGCTCCTGTTTTACAGAAGCATGATTCCAGAAGGTGTAAGATAAAAAAAATGTCTATGAAGTAAAACTCTGTTAACAACATTTGCACAATTTCTTTTTCTGTTTCTATATATTTCAGATATTTCAAAATGAACAGTGTACCCAAGCTTGTGTCAACACCAGACCCCAAGAATCTCTTCAAGGATCTGGGGAGGCCAACTCTTCGTGGTGTCAGAAAATGCCCAAACTGTGGCATCTATAATGGGATCCGCGGTCTCAGCTGCAAGAACAAAGAATGTAACATAGTCCTTCGTGGTAAAGGCCGCAAGGATGGAGGTCAAAGCGCAGAAGCTGTCCGCGTCATCACAGGAAACTCTGCCCTTATCTACTCCGTTCGGGTGCGGGATCGAGGACCAGACTTTAGAGGCTTTGTTGAGCTGCCTATGAGTGGGGAAATCATCATCCAAGGCACAGAACCAGAGCCTGTAACCCTAACCCCGATACCTCATTGCTACGTGGATGCTTGCCACAAACCCACAGGACCTAACAGTACTCCCTCCCCCTGTCCACATGTGGAGCTGGCGCAGAAGTGTGCAACGGAGGCGCAACCACTCACACTGAAAAACTCGGTTCTCAACGGTCTTAATGTGACAAACGAGACCAAGCAAGCAATCTGGCTGCTTGCAACAGAAACAACAGGACCACTGGTACAAAGAGTGTCAAAAAATATCATGGTTGTGAAATGTAAACCTCAGCACAAGCACCAGCTTGGTTTCCTGCACTTCATGTTTTCAGAGGCACTCCGGAAGAAGAGGGCAGTGGATAGAAGGTTTCACTGCTCCTGCAAACAATTTAAGAACTTCAAACATGAGGAAAGCAAGAAAAGATGCGTGCACTTCTATGCTTGCATCTGCGCATTTGCTAGTGATGATGCCCTGGCAAAAGAGTTTGCATATTTCATCAATTTGGACAGTAAAATTGGAAGTCAAGGTAATAGTTTAATAATAATAACAATAATAAAATACCAGCATTTATATTTTGCCTGTTTGAATGGTGCCACTTGTACATGATTCCTATCCAATCAAATGTTCTCAACTTCTGAACATATTCCCTTTTTCTCCAATTGAGTAGGTCTACTCTTGATAAAAGAGAGAAAGAAGAAAAAACAAACTACATGAAGCAAATCATGATTTACTTTAACTAGTTATCCTTTCTTGAACAAAACAAAACAATTGGCAGACACATGTAATACATACACATAAAGGGTAGCAATTTAGACAGTGACACATTTTGTGATTTGGTCAAATTGTCCATTGTATTTCTTGGCTCGCTTTATCTTATTTCTATCATCTAAACTGATTTTGATCAGAAAATTTAGCTTCTCTTTGAGCAATTATATGCTTACTTTTCTCCATACCTCATGTACTCCCGATGTGACTGTATTCTCTTAGTGGCATCCTGTCTATAGCAGTCAACTTAGCCAACATAAGAGATCCCCTGCAGAGAAATACAAATGTTATGGGACCTGTCTATAGAGGTTTCCTGTAGATGTTTCCCTTTGGTGCTCACTATACATAGGTTTGACTACAGTTATACTTTGAGATTTAGCTTCATGTAGTAGAACATGTTCGCAATATCATGTATTAAACGCAAATTTTGTTGTAAAAAGGGAGTTTTAAATGTTGTATTTGTTTGATGATCTTCTGTTTAGAGCCCCCAGCACCATCGTCACCTGGCATGCCGATGCAGATAACCATTATTGATGGCCAAGTCAACCCTGCAGCTTCAGAGGCAGTGTCCATGGCTGTTGCAATGCAGGGCCAGTCCAGAAAGAGGAGAAAGGATGATTTGGGTTAGTTAAATAATGATAATAATTATGATGATAATAATAATAGTAATTGTAATAGGTATTCTCACCATGTCTCAAGCTTTCAGTTTTTCATTGTTGGGGACGTCTTAAATAAACAAAGAAAACAGGGCTTTGCTGGGCTGGGAATCAAACCTGAGAGGCTGAGACCTCCACATTTGTAGAAACATTGAGCCACAAGGCCCTATTAATTACGATATTAGCGACTACATACTTTGTATGACTGCACTTGTCCAGCACGAGCACCAGCGTACAACACACATACACCTGTAGTAAATAATCTACAGGATTGAAGGACACGGGGTCTATTAAGAAGAAGAAAAAAGATACTGTACATTTGAAAGCTGATTCAACATAACATGTTCCTTAAGAGATCTGTCTCGTGCTTGCTTTTATCCGCAGTTCAAGCAAGCAGTGCCCTGCTAACACTGCAGGAAGCAGCTGCCTCTCCTGCCAAGAAGAGTTCCCCGCCCAAGAAGGCAGGGACCGAGCTTGAGGAGTCTGTCAACAAGGGTCCATCCCAGCCGCCTGCTGAGGACTCATCGTGGCCAACCATCTCATTCAACCACTGGCTGGGCAGCGTCACAGAGAGGATCAACCAGACCATGCACTACCAGTTTGACGGTAATAATAATAATAATAATGATAATGATAATATGAATATTTATATTGCGCAATATCCACCTAATAAGGTGCTCAAAGCGCAAGAGAATGGTGAAAACAGACAACGGAAGAAGTGGACAGTTAGATGAAGGTTCTAAACCATGCACCGTCTAGTAGCGTTGTCTGCCCATTAACGCGCTGACCTGTTCGAGAATTTTGCTTTTTTTATCATTTGACAAATTTGGAAGATTGAAACATGCAAATATAACCCTTGCAGTTTATAATTTCTTCATCTTTTAGGTTGTACAGCATGTTACTTTTTGTTGCAACTTTACAAACTAGCGATGGTATTCGAATAATCTTTCTTCCAAAGTCGTTAAGTAACTTACGAGGATACTGTTTGGTGGAATGGACTTCTAAAACTATCGTCTTTCATTCATTAGATAATTATTTTGGGGTGTCGTTTCCCTTTAACCCATTGACTACGATATTCTGATATCTCCATAGACTTTGTACACAACCCACTCGGTTCCCGTAGTCAATGGGTTAATGTTTTGTTTGACCTTTTCGTTCCCAGGTAGTCCAGAGCCTCTGGTGTTCCACATTCCGCAGGTCTTCTTTGACGTGATGCAGCAGCGCATCTCGTCCGGCTCGCGGAAGAAGCGGCTTCCCAACTCCACCGTGGCATTCATTCGTAAGGACGCACTCCCTCTGGGGACCTTCACCAAGTACACCTGGCAGCTCACAAACATCATTCATGTCAAGCGCATCTTTGATACTTCTGAAGTAAGCAAAATAAATAGTGTTTACTCACTTGTCCACCTTTTACCTCTTTTTCCTTCAGTAGTACAGAATATTGCTGGATTCTTTCAAATGGTGATACAAGTTTTGACATTGATATGTTCATTACCCTTGTCCCACACCAAAAAAACAAAACTCATTTAACCAACCGTAAATCCACCATGGCAGCCATTTTTTCAATTGGGCAGAAAGCTACATGTACATTATTGTATTACTACTTGGAGCCCATAGAAGAGGAATAGTTGAGCAATGAGGCATAGTGTCAGACTCAGTGGTGTAGTGCAGTTGGACTGATTAGGGCGGGGGGAGGGGGGGGGGGTGTACACAAATTGTTTATAGGGGTTGGGGAGGGGGTACAAATGTGTTAATTTGTAAGTAGTGCCTGCATTACAGACCTCATTTATCATAATAATGATAATAATAATTGTCCATTTTTATAAAGCGCTCTATTACAGTTAAGTCTCAAAGCGCTCGGAGCATTATTACCTTGGCTTTAGCCGAGCAGCCTTATTCAAGCGCTCAAGCATTTCAAGGAATAAATTCCTGCCAAATAAATACATATTATTGTGTGCACATATTTTCTGTTACCATTTATAAACTGTGCCCTATTTGTAACTATTTTAACCATTGGTAAAAAATGTGTGTATGCTCAATTACAAAAAGAATAATAATAGGTACATACTTTATTAAGAGTACAGTTTAAATTCCATGAATATCTGTGATAGTGTGATAGAGGGTAGTTACTATGAATATCTGTGGTAGTATGATGAAGGATAATTTCTTTTGTTTGTGACAGATGCCTCTTGAGTTAACAAGAAGTTTTGTGGAGAACAAAGATGGCTCGTTCTCTCGCTATCTGGCGCCAAAGGTCGATGTGGAGCAGGTTGGGGAAGCCTTCAGAAGGGCTGCTGGGCAGATCCCTATTAAGCCCTTCGAGCTCAAAACCTTCCTCAAAGTTGGTAAGTACAATTACAAGTCTATTGCTAATCCTGATCAAGTCCCTTACAAACGTGAGGCATTTCTCAAAGTTGGAAGTACAAGTCTATTGTAAATCCTTTTCAAGTCTTCCACAAACAGTCTAAGACTGGCAAGTTTTTAATTTTGATAAGATCAAACGACCTGCGCTGTTTCACTTTCATTAAGTTTTGTTGATGATAATGAACAATACTCCACTTGTTTCATATATGAAAATAGACTTTTCACCCGCTCACGCAGAGGTATCCCTTCTGGAACGTACACAATGTGGACCATGTTAGACACTGGACCACAGTTTGAACACACTGTAGAACATGTTAAAATCAAGCGTGTTCACAGTATTGACACTCCTCATTGTGAACACCCTATGAACACACTGTGGTCACACTGTGATAAACTATGTCAGCACAATATTTCACACTGAATGCAGGGTATATCACAGTATGTTCACCATGTGTTCACATTATGATCACACTAGTTATTTCACACTGAAGGTAGGGTGTATGAAAGTGTGTTCACAGTGTGCTCACAGGGTGTTCATAGTGTGCTCATAGTGTGTTCACAGTGTGTCCATAGTGTGTCCACAGTGTGTTCACAATGTGTCCATAGTGTGTGCTCAGTGTGTTCACAGTGTACTCACAGTGTGTGCTCAGTGTGTTCACAGTATACTCACAGTATACTCACAGTGTGCTCACAGTGTGTTCACAGTGTGCTCACAGGGTGTTCACAGTGTGTCCATAATGTGCTCACAGTGTGATGAGTGGTGACACTTCAATGTGTTCACACTGCCTGTGTTCATTCTAGTGGGGATGTCTGGCTAAGTCGAGTTATTTTTAAAATAATTGATGTTTGATTGTTTGTCTGCAGGGAATACATCGGCAGATCAGAAGGAGCCAACCCCCTTCAGCATTGAGTGGATACCAGACATCCTGCCCAAGTCACGTATCGGCGAGCTCCGCATCAAGTTCGAGTACGGCCACCAACGCAACGGCCATGTTGAGAGGAGGGTCGATGATGTGTCGGCCATCATAGAGCAAGTTGTCTAGCCCTACTAATGAGATTCGGGGGTAAAATCTGACATCAATTATTCACCATTTTTACTAGGTAACCATTTTTCCTTTTCTATGAAATTATCACATATCATTCATAAGAATCTTACAAAGATGTTGGTATATATGATTGAAGTCTCAAATATCACTTTTGGAAAAATGTAATAAAGTTGATGGATCACTTTTCTTTTGAGTGGCCAAATTAGATTAGACTCCCAACGTAGAGTTGTGTGTTGTAGATCCTCATTCCTTGGTGGCCCGGGGGGGGGGGGGGGGGGGGGGGGGGGGTCTGTCCTCATAGAAAGGGGGGTATCATGCGTGACCAAGGACTTGCCAAAAGCACCCTAAACGAGTATTTGCGTGGTGCAAAAAATACACCCTAAGTAAGTATGATTATCGGTAATTTGATACCCTAAGCAAGTAATCAATTTTTTGTAAGCCCCTAAGCAAATATTTTTGATACCCTAAGCAAGTAATCAATTTTTTGTAAACCTCTAAGCAGGTTATAACTATATTTTATACCCTAAGCAAGTAATCTTTTTTTTTGTAAACCCCTATTAAAAGCAAGTTATACCTATTTTTGATACCCTAAGCAAGTAAGCTGAGTTTTTGAGACTCTAAACGAGTAATTATTCAGCCTAAAAAAGATACCCTTTTTCCTGATTCTGGGTGATTTTGAGACCCTAAACGAGATACTCGAGTATTTCGCCTGATCGTAAAAAAAACACCCTAATTACTCGTTTTCTTGGTCAAGCATGATACCCCCCTTTCAATGAAGACAGACCCCCCCGGGCTTAGTGGCCAATGCAAGAGTTTCTAGTGGCCAAATTACATTTCTGGTGGCCATTGCACTGGGGTCAGTGTTATTAAAGGGCAAGCACTGGATAGCAAAGGATTTGATAGGTATTATTTACTTATTGTAAAACATACACATGTATGGTTAATAATGCTCCAGGTGTATAATGATCATATAAACCCAAATTATCCTATCTATTTATGAAGCAAATTGAGAGTATTAAAAAACAAGGTCTGTGACAGATAGTGATATTTGTACTTTGTATGCCTCCGCAACGAAGTCATGTTTTCGGGTTGTCCGTCCGTCCGTACGTACATCCCGTTCTCGTGATCGCTTTATCTCAAGAACCGATTGACGGATTCTCACCAAATTTGGTTCATGTATCTATCTTGGGGTGCCAATGAACTGATAAGATGTTGGGGTCAAAGGTCACAGGGCTCATTATATATGCAAAAATAGCTTGTGATTGCGTTATCTCAAGAACCGATTGACGGATCCTCACCAAACTTAGTTCATGTATGTATCTTGGGGTGCCAATGAACTGATAAGATTTTGGGGTCATGAGGTCAAAGGTCACAGGGCTCATTATATATGCAAAAATAGCTTGTGATCGCATTTTCTCAATAATAATAATAATGAAACATTTTTATATAGCGCATAACACATAAGCAAAATTGCATGTCTCTATTGACGGATTAACTGATTAGATTTTGGGGTCCAAAGGTCAAAGGTCACAGGGCTCATTATATATGCAAAAATAGCTCGTGATCGCGTTATCTCAAGAACCGATTCTCATCAAACTAGGTACATGTACATGTATGTATCTTGAGGAGCCGAATAAATTAATAGATTTTGGTGTAATGAGTTCAAAGGTCAAAGGTCGCAGGGCTCAATATATGATAATTTGACTTGTAATTGCCAAATCTCAAGAATAGAATGTCAGATTTCAATCAAACTTGGTACCTGAATGTATTTCAGGAAGCCATTGTAGCCAACAGATTTTGGGGTTATGAGGTCAAAGGTCAAGGTCACAGGACTCATTATGCCAAAATAGCTTGTAATTGCAATATCTCAAGAACCAGTAGACAAATATACCATCAAACTGGGGAGCTAATAATCTTATAAGATTTTTGGGGTCATTACGTCAAAGGTCAATGTCACGGCTCATATATATGCAAAAATGGCTCATAATTGTGATATATCAAATCTGGTAGACAAATGACTATCAAAATTGTTTTGACAAATTAATTCAGTGCCTGTTAATTTGGGCTTGATATATAGATTGTGCAATGGCGGAGGCATCATTTTCGACTGCGTGCAGTCGAAGATCCATCTAGTTTTGTTTACATTTGAATTATTTAACAATTCTGAAATATTTAAAAGTAATTGCTTGCAGCTGTTTGTGTTGTTCTTGTCAGGATGATGTATGTATTATTATCTAACAGATGGGTAATTCCATGTCCAATCCCTTCAGTTTTCTTGTACCGGCTACAAACGTGCTCAACTTTTTTGTGTGAGGTAATCAAGTATTTGGCTTGCTTCGAGGTTTGGCTTGCTAACAAATCTCCAACATTTAATAAGTGGTCCATTCTTTCTCACAAATGTTCTGACAAGTGAAAGTGATAGGTCAAAGTGTTTTAGCATGTCTCTTGTAACAAATATATATCTATCAGATTTGTCCATCCATTTAAAAACTAGTCATTCAAATTCATAAAATGACAACTTCAGCGTCATCCAGAAATAGGTACTGTATAAACTCTAATGAAAAAAGATGTATAGGGACACTCACTGTAGAGCAATCAGACGTTGCTATAGTAATGCACCATATGTGACCAGCTATAGAGAAAACCCTGCACTTGTCGGTAATTCATGTTTTGAAGAATTTTAAGTTCACATAATGTGTGTAAAAGACTTATGCTTGTATGATTGAAACAATCATCTTCGCCATTTATTGACCAATTTATTTGAACCAAGCATCACATGAAAGCTTGTGATGAGGCCTTTCTAATGGTATGACAATCTACATTTTGATTTTTACAGACAAGTGCAGGGTTTTGCTATAGCCGGTCACATGTAATGAATTAGGCAATGGTAACCAACCAATAGGAATGCTCTGTTTCATTACATTATGATGTCATCATCTTATATTTAATGCGATTATGCACTTTATCACCAGTAGATGAGAAGAATTCCATTGCAAATTGATGAAATAGAACATTTGATTGCCAAGTTACTCCATTTTTTGGTTGCAATTACACACTCCAGGTTTCTTAAAGGAAAAAAGTTTACATTATGAAAGTATGAGTTTAATTTGACCATAGTTTAAACATGAATAGGATAACCTATGACTCCCAACATATATGCATTCCAATAACCTACCATAGTATACTAATACTTTTTTTATTTGTATACTTAATCTTGTAGAACAGATACACCCACTGGCATATTGTCATGTGAAAGACATTTCAAGAGATTTAACCCTAAAAAGGCCTGGGGGCCATAATGGCCCCCCCCTCTGCGATTTTTTGTATTGCTCCAAAACGCGGAAAGATGACGCGCCGCTGCTTGGTGACTTTTTTCTTTTAGGTCTTGCGCATATTTTATTTGAAAGGGGTTTTGTAGTAGGAACATCATGATGTTGGACTCTGCTAAGAATGGCCTGGATGGAGACTTCAATAGTAGAACCATGTGAAGAGAGGTGTGATGGTGTTAAGGACCTGCTCCTGAGCAGAATCACCAGAAGAAGAGTAGGAGATTGTTACAATGTTAAAAGGGGAAGGAAACTCTTGGAAAGGGTTCTTGACAAAAAAGGATGAATGTCAGGAACTAAAAAAATTAGCAAAATTAGTCAAGAAATAGTTATAAAAGCCCGACAGAACATGTCCAAAATGACAGGTTTTGCACTGGTCATGTGGCTGTGATATCAGACTACTAGAGTATCTTTCATATATATTTTGTTAACACATGTATGATTGCGATTTTTGTCCAGAAAATGACCCTTTAATACGAATAAAAACACTGTTCTAGTTGATAACAGATGAACGATGGCGCTAATCAGTAGTCATGTTTTAGATAATGTGAATGGTCCAGCATAGGATAGGAATTGTGTAACATTTCCTGCACAAAGCATGACAGCATGTCAGGAATGATGTCGCAGTCACATGACTAGAGATGGCAAATTTGGAATAAACTACTTGACGTTCAGCCAATTTCGGACAAACAGCCATTACCTATTTTTAACTGAATTTGCTCAGTTGTTAATCTGATGTTTTCCTACATTCATATTCAATTACTTAATGAGCATGTATGTTTTTTCTAGGAGAGTAGGATTTCCTTCCTCTGTTCATTCAAAGGTCATTGTAGACAGAGATCTTTGGAAGGAGCTTGCAAAGTTTGTTTAACAACCTTGTTAACAATGTTACAATTTAAACCGTGGTTTAGAATGTTTAATGGAAGCCTACATGTTCATCTCTCATATCCAAAATAAGGAATAGAATTTATTTATTAATTTTGCCAAGGAGTAACAGTATTTCTTACAGTTACATAATCAAAAGGTTTTACACCTAGCCCTCCATAAAACATTGGTCTTAACCATGGTTAACCCATGACTACGGGAACCGAGTTGGTCGTGTACAAAGTCTACGGGGATTTCAGAAACTCGAAGGGAACGGGTTAAAATGATGACAAATATAATATTTAAACCCTGGATGGTTTAGTTTGTGAAGTCGAGTAGCATGAAGTGATGTGTAACTATGTTATTTATTGCAGTGTTAATCTAATCCATCCCCATTTTATTTGGGTTAAGAAGTATTATTGTTACATATGTTTTCTTGAATAAAATATATTCAAGTATTTTTAAAATGAAAGTCCACTTGTGCATTTATATTTTCAGTAAATAGGGAACATTGACCAATGTTACCATATTTTGGCTATGTATAAACATTGCATTACACATTTTTATAAACCATTCAAAGTATATTATTACATCAATACAATTAAGTGGATTCATATTAGTAAAGCAATTTGCTGTAATAGAAGTAGTTTTATCATCAACTCTTTTCAAGTAGAACTTGGTGGAATTTTGGCAACTATGTTTGTATTTTTTGGGCTGAAAATTTGATAGAAAAAAAAATACAAAGAGGCTTAGAAGGGAGTACAAATGAAGATTTGTTATTATTCTAGTGACACTATTGTAAGGTACATGTATGTACTGAATATTTATTGCTTTATTGCACAAAACCAAATGTACATTACAAGAATTTACATGAATTATCCATGGATTATACATACAAATTTCTCTCTTGCTTAATGTTCATTTAAATGATAAAAGGGGAACCAAACGCTAGCATTTTCGCTTACTAAAACTGATAAGTGTACAATTCTCATCACTTATAGTTGTATATTTCCTATTTGGTATCACTAGTAATGGAAATAATCCATTTTGACTGAACACTACGGGCTGCCATGTTTTCCACTTGTACCATATGAAACGTCCTCTGACCTTGCACCAACATAAGCGGGTTACGTAACCACTGACATAGCAGCAGATTCAACAACAGCGGTTACATAACCTGCTTTTGTTATTACGCGTTCAGATGACGTTCCATGCGAAAACGTTGGAAAGAATGGCAGCCTTTAGTAGTCAGTAAAAACAGACAGTTAATAGTGGTTTAAAAAACATTGATTATTTCCATAATTAGTGATATTCAAGAGGAAATATACTACTAGCAGTGACATGATGTATATACTTATCAGTATCAGTAAGCGATCATTCCAGCGTTTCATTTCCCTGTAAGGATCAGTCACTTCATAAGCATGGGAATAATGATCACTCTATCCAGATCATTGAAAACTCTAGTAATAATGATAATAACAATTGAAATTATTTGGCACTTCAGGGTTTCTACCCGCCATTACATAATAATGATAAAATATCTACAACTTCTACAATATAATCATAATACAATCAAGTACACTTCATGAGGCAAGGCAATGAGACATTATTTGTTAAACGTGCTGAGTTTTATCTAAATAATGCATTATAGGGTAAGCACTTTCGGTTTGAGGCGAGTGTACAAAAGTCATTTACCGTATTCATATGTACATGTATGATTTTCATTCTGATTTTGTTTTGGCAATTGATTAGTATTGTGTTTGTTAGTAAAGGCAAATGAGGATTAAACTAAATTATTTTAACTTTCCTGTAGAGTTATACTCAATATTATAAAATCCTGTGTATTTATTTATACAAGCCCGCACATATGAATGCCACTTCCGTACATTCGCCTCATTCCTAATAAGTGCTTACCCATTATAGATCATTACAAGAACAAAGTTGTGAAAGACAGGTAATTATGATGCTTAATAATTTACTCTTATATATTACAAGATAATTTACACTGTCTAGGAATAACAGCTGAACACATATTGCACATCTATAGGCAAAGTATGAATACATTTCTTAATTATAGGATTTTCTTTTGGTAGCCCTGAAAGAGCCGGGGGGGGGGGGGGGGGGGGGGGGGGGGGCATAGAGGCATCCCCCGTGATTCTCCCAATGCTCGGCAAAACAAATATTTTGCCCACTTTAAACACGGAAATACATGTAATGGTGTGTCTGCTGACTCATGATGTACAAAAACAACCTGTCTACCAACACCCTCCTAGCCCCATGAAGGGTGATACAGTCTGCCACCATGTCCACCACCTGTTAGGTTTCTGTCTTGGTCCTACTGTTGTTATTGTTGTTGTTGTTGAGTGGTAGTTTGAGCTTGTCTACCAAAACCCTCTTAGCGCCATGGAGGGTGATACAGTCTTCCACCATGTCTACAATGAGGCCAAGCCGTCTGTCCAGGGCCGTCATGTAGCGCTCTGTAATGACGGGAGAAAGGGTATCCTGCAGCAGGGTGTGGCGTATGTGATCGCTGAGCCCCTCACTGCGACTGTGGTGCACCTTCTTCAGGTATTGGTATGTCGTCTGACGGATTCTGTGGTGAGAAAAACCAGCATATTTTGTGTTCAAAATACCAGAATGTAAACAGGGGGGTGTTGCATTAAGAGTTGCAATCAATTGCAAAGTTGCGATTAAATGCAAGCCAGAAAATATGCACATTTGAGCTACTGAGTCATATTTTCGAACTACAGTCAAACCCGTCTTAGTGGCCACCTGTTTATAGTGGCTATCAAGAGTGATCCCTTGCAGAGAAAAACAGTGTTATAGAACCTGTCTATAAAGGTCACCTGTCCACAGTGGCCACTTTTCGTGTTTCCCTTTGGTCGTCACTATACACAGGTTTGACTATAGAATTTAATTGCAGCATTGCGATTGATCACAACCTTTTATGAAACACCCCCCCCCCCCCCCTAGATACTGGAAATGTGCCTTACAATATCACAAGAAGTTGATGAAATGTGTCATTCTTTCTTCACTCTTTGTACAGCAGGAGACTATACTCTTGTATAGAATTTACTAGCTTTTTGCACAAGGTCACACAGCAATTAGAATCTTATATTGCAAAATGTGGAATAATATAAAGAAGAAATTAAACCACTAAATAGTATAAGATTATGTAGAATTAATTTCAGTACATGTATAGTTTCAAGTAAAAGATCTTTAAAATGGCCATGTACTTTCATCCCACTGTGTACTGTACAGAACGCTATATCACAGTCTTTGTAATGCATTCACAAACCATTAGAAGATCTAGAGCCTGGGCCTAACCCTCACTCCCACACATACACACAGGAAGTATGTTATTACAATGTTCAAACAGTCTACTCGCATACAGACAGCACTGTGAGATGGGCATGAAGAGATCAGTATCATCTGTACAAGGGTTCATTAGTACCCCCTCCAAACCTTTCTTAGAAGCCACCTGCCTATAGCAACCTGTCTATAAAGTTCACCTCTCTACAGGGGGTCACTCTTCTTTGTTTAAATGGACACAGGTTTGACTGTAATCGCTTGCTCTATTTATTTTTTGAGGGGGTAGTGTTGTTCTTACTAATCTGATAAAAAGTAAAAGGCCAATTGACCTCAAATGTGCAATGAGATTTTCCTACATCCTGAATTCTCTACGGGATACATATGTACAGTAAAACCTGTCTATAGTGACCACCAACGGGAAACAAGAAAAGTGGCCACTGTAGACAGGTCACCTCTCTAGACAGGTTCCATAACATTGTTTTCTCTTCAGAGGATTACTTTTGGTGGCCATTATAGACAGGTGACCACTAAAGTAAAACAGGTATGACTGCAGTTATTTTGGCAATATCATTCGATTATGAATGTTTGCGTCAAAATCTCTTATTTTCAATTTTGTAACAATATCATTATCAATAATACTTTCCAATTCAATTTCATCAAATACAAATTTCCAATTATGAAGAATCTTATAGAGGCTGTCAAGCCTAAGGACATATCCGTGGATGCGAAAGATAAGAAAGTTATAAGAAAGCACTTACATGCAGCACTGGGCTAGAGGGGCGAGGAGTGAGGGGTCATCTTTGTCCGGGTTGCCGAAGCCCTTCCCATTGTCCAGCAGGACAACGAACCCCTCAGACCCAAACTGTTGCAGCATGTCAAAGTGATGCCTGTCATAGTTCACTGCAGAAAATGGACAATAAAACATGCTTTAAAGGGACTTTTAATTCTAGCGGTTCCCTCATACCTTGTTGTATTCGTATTACCAATAAAATCATGGGACAGGTTTCGGCTTTTCAAATTTCCCTTTCGTTACAAAGATATGTACGATCAAAGTATTCAGATAAGAAAAACTCCGGTGGAGTTTTTCTTAATGTGTACAAAGTGAGTGCAGTGAGTTAGTGACTATCACTTTGCATTTTCGCTCATTACTTGGCCATGCAATGTCCATTTGACTTGAAATTTTCACACAATACCCTGTGGACATATGGGATAACAACAATATACATTGCATCAACCATTCATCACTTTTTGCACATGTCAACAAAGTTACTAGATCCTTTTAAGGCCCGGTCACAAATCACTGGATAGCAAAAACGGATGCCCCACGAATAGAAAATATGAGAAATCAAATTATCTGGTGGTGAAAGTCGTCTCCATTTTACAAATGAACTAGAGCAATTCGCCCACCAGCAATGAAATATATGCCCCCACTTAATACATGTATGTTATTTTTGACCTCGTAACAAAAAAATAACATGGTCATCTGAGTAAATTCAAATATAGAGAAAACTGACCAGAAATTAATCAAAAGAAATGAAAAAATATGATTGTATCACAAATACTTGGTGTGTGAACATCAGGTACAAACACAAAATATGATAAAGAGTATGCAGTTGCTAGAAGGAATTCCTATCATACGAGACATTAATCTCACAAGTTTTGAATTTTGGTTTGCAAAAAGCAGACAGTATCTTTTAGTCACCTAAATAGTTTAACTCACAGATCAGAAAATCAAATATGGCTTGTTCTATCAGATCCAAT
Organism: Echinarachnius parma; assembly: GCA_037951105.1. NCBI lineage: Eukaryota > Metazoa > Echinodermata > Echinoidea > Clypeasteroida > Echinarachniidae > Echinarachnius > Echinarachnius parma. The sequence goes on along the minus strand of JBAMJV010003928.1, from coordinate 72,004 downwards.
AGAAATCTCCCCTCTGCATTGGCAGGATTCTGAAATTAAGAAATGAAAATATGAATAAACAATTTTCAAGATAACTCAATATAATTGCGATTAAACCTGCTGAAAAACATTGAAAATAATAAGAAAATGTGTAATACTTTTAATCATATCTTCAAATATATGTACCTTGATATGCAATAAGTAAGGTATCATTTAAAAGATAACATTTTATCTTATATGCTGGTACCTTTATCTTAAATATGACAAAAAAGGGCATTTATTTCAAACATAGGAAAACTGACAAGAAAGATATTATATAAAGGAAAAATGAGCAAAGAAAATAGGGTTTCTCTTGGATTCGAACCCGAGACCTCCAGATTGCTAGACCGGCTGAGCCATAGAAAACCCTGATGCTGTGTTCGTCCCTGAAACCCCTTAGTATTCAGTGCTCGTGTGTGGCAGTACAAACATGAGCAAAGAAAATGGGGTTTCTTTGGGATTCGAACCCGAGACCTCCAGTTTGCTAGACCGGTGCTCTACCAGCTGAGCTAGAGAAAAACACCCTCATTTTGGCATTACGAGTTCACTACAAACATTTTTTTCCAAAATAAAGATTTCCAAGTACAAAAAAACCCAAATGTATCTTGTTGACTTTCACAAAAAGGTACCTTTGAAAAAAAAATATTTTGTAAATGTCATTTTTACCCTTTTTCTCAACTCTGTGAACATAGTTATTAGATGTATTACCTTTTTTCTATTAAAAAATAGCTCCTATTTATTGTGAAATTGTGAATAATAAGGCTAACACACGTCAAATGTGAAGTGACATCACTACTGACTAGGAGGGTGTTTCACACAGATTTTAAACTGAACTTAAAGGGATCTAGTAACTTTGTTGACATGTGCAAAAAGTGATGAATGGTTGATGCAATGTATATTGTTGTTATCTCATATGTCCACAGGGTATTGTGTGAAAATTTCAAGTCAAATGGACATTGTATGGCCAAGTAATGAGCGAAAATGCAAAGTGATATTCAGTAACTCACTGCACTCACTTTGTACACGGAAGAAAAACTCGCCCGGAGTTTTTCTTATCTGAATACTTCGATCGTACATATCTTTGTAACGAAAGGGAAATTTGAAAAACCGAAACCTGTCCCATGATTTTATTGTTAATACGAATACAACAAGGTATGAGGGAACTGCAAGAATGAAAAATTATTTTGAGGATTTGGACAATGTTACTAAGTCTCTTTAAAGGGGACCACCAGGCAAAGGACAACACATATGTTTTGGTACCGTTTTGTGATATCAAAGAGATACCTAACTCAAGTGAACGCTACCGCGGAGCGGTAGCGTTCAAGGTCGGGCTCATAGTGCCCCCGAATTTATGCGCTAATGTGCACAATAAGTGTGCTTAAAATTATAGATATGATACGGTACTTACCACCGTGTAGATGATACATATTTTATGCAACTATGGGGTGGATCAGAATGATGATTTTTTGCTCCATTCCGCATAAAAATGAGTGATTTATGCACCTCATCGACTTCTTTCCGTGTCGTATCGCGACTTCTGAACGACCGATGATTGCGCTTTAGTCTTCATCCAAGTCGCCCGCCGATTCCAAATAGACGGCAGATCTGACGCGCGCGTTTAGTGGTCGTACGGACTTACGCGTCAGATCGATCTGTCGTTTACTTGGAATCGGCGGGCGACTTGAATGAAGACTATAGCGCAATCATCGGTCATTCAGAAGTCGCGATACGACACGGAAAGAAGTCGATGAGGTGCATAAATCACTCATTTTTATGCGGAATGGAGCAAAAAATCATCATTCTGATCCACCCCATAGTTGCATAACATATGTATCATCTACACGGTGGTAAGTACTGTATCATATCTATAATTTTAAGCACACTTATTGTGCACATTAGCGCATAAATTCGGGGGCACTATGAGCCCAACCTTGAACGCTACCGCTCCGCGGTAGCGTTCACTTGAGTTAAGAGATACCCAACATTTTACAAAGGGTTGTGTAATTCATAAACAAATCAATTAATTTCCATCACTTACGGAACCACTGCTATCTCCTGGTTCCACACGGGCCAAGCATTTGCGAGTGCGCCAATGCTTTCACGCATACGTCAATAGAATCCCGGATGATTCGTTCGCTCTGCACAGAGCGCTCTGGCTCTGCAAACATATAGTCTATGCAATTCAGACCGCATGAACGCGTGGTTGAGAATGGTGATGCGTTTTCCAATTATATATATTTTTCTGAAAACATATTTTTGTGAACTTGTTGAACGAATGGAATACTAAAGATGTTACCTTTCTATAATAAGAATATTATTTTGGGGTGGTGGTACCCTTTAAAGTTATGGCAAGCCATTTATAGCCTTGGAATTATAATATATTCAAGAGCCAACATTCACACATTTGATACTTGGAATCAATTTTACATCAATAATATTAAATCTTCTTGATAATAGAAAATAATTATGCTTTTAAACAAAAGTTAATGCTACATTTAAATAATAATGTATACCTTTAACATAGCAAATAATGGCTTTTCATAATGTTAAGTCCACGTTAGAATTTAAGTTAGGATCTTTGTAAAAAAAAAAAAAACCTGGCCTTTTATTTACCTGTAGCAGATCTTCACAAATGTTCTGATCTTTCCACCTTGGCAAAATAAAGAGTAGAAAATGGGAAGAAAATAATGACAACCCTAATTCTAGCAATTTATGTTCTTTTATAGTGTCTCTGTTGGTTTTAAATATTATTGCTTGCTCTTTGCTCATTTTCATTTATATTACATATTTTTGGCCAGTAGTGTATAAATTACAACTCCTCCACATCTGGACAACCATGATTTTAGCAATGTCTGTTCTTTTTAGTGTCTCTGAAAATATCTCCAACATAGGGAACTGACTAGAAATATATAATACAAAATGAAAGTTGTAAATATTGTCTACAGTATTACAACTCCTCCATATCTGGACAAGCCTAATTTCAGCAATTTCTGTGTTGGAGTGTTTCTTTTAGTTGTAAATATTGCCTATTACAACTCGTCCTCCTGCTATACATCTGGCATAGTTTAAAGTGATACCTGTAAAGTGTCAGATATTGCACAAAATGACATTTGAGACTTCAATCCTATATCAATATCATTGTAAAATACAATTGAAAGATTTGTGAAAGTTTGAAAGAAAACGAACACTGTTTACCTAGTGAAAAAAACAAATATTGAGTTCATATTTTATCACCGAATACTGATGGTCTGCCATACATTTGTCGCAGTAGTGAATGATCCGTTTGAGATATTCGCACCCGTCTATTTTTACACACGTAGTACATAATTCATGGAATTTGAACTCGCTCGGCTCAAAGTTCAATCTCCGGAATGTTCTCACGCGTGCTGCATGCGGACGTTCTCAGCTAAGACAATTGTACTTTTTTTCAATTGCGTTGATTAACGCTTTAGAAATAATGATTTTCAATGATAATTATCTTCATACTAAAGGGACATTTGAAAAAATCAAACCCTATTTTATTCTTCTCTTACCATAAGCTAAACAACACAGTAGAAGAGAAACGAGGAAGCTCCAAGTAATTTTCGTGGATTTGGACACTTTACAGGTATGACTTTAATAAATATTTTCACCTTGATTTCATTATACTGGTGTATGATAGTGATCTTTCTTAATTATGTAGAACATACTAATAATATTTCTTCTTTGATGTGTACAAAAAGGATTCAGTGAAACCTACATATATCACCAATTATGACTTTTTATTATTCAAATGACTGTATTTATATATATTTGGGCCGTTTCTGAACAGATTTTAATCAAACAAGCATTGTTTTGTTTTTAAAATCATGTGCAATTGAAATCCATATACTTAGTTTTCCTTTACCTCCCCAACAAAAGTATTTGTTGAAGTACCCTCTTCCGTGCCATTGATCCCTTTAAACTCTTGTTCCTGTGTACTGCTATACAGAAAACTACATAACGGATATATGCAGGAAGTATTGTAGCTATTTATTACAACTAACTGTGGAATGGTCTACATATAAGCAGGAGCTGTATACTTGTATTGATTAATATGCTTACATTTTAGCTTCCCTCACGCCCTGGCTCCATGGGTACGGTCTGGTAATGAGGGGCTCCTCGTTGCCATGGTAATTTGGAAGAAGATGACACATGGACACTTCAAGCAAGTCCCCCTTGCCACAAATGGGATGGTCCAGATTGCAGAACCAGGGGGCACATCTACCAGAGAAACAAGTGTTTGGGCCTGGAAAAATAATAAATTAATCATTGTTTATTGTATTTGCTGGTGTATTAACCCCACGTTTTTACATACAGAAGAACTTGCAAAAAGGGGGGAACGGTTAATACACAGAGATAGAGAAACACATTTCAAGAAAATACCACATATGGCTATAATATAATTTTATGTGGAGTGAAAGGTTTGATAGGCTTTTCTGTTATGTGTTGTTTTGTGTACTAAAAGTTTACAGAAGTTATAGGGGAAAGCATGGGATGTGTGTATAGTTTGATTATGTTACAAAGATTCCCAGCACAGCTTTATCATCTAGAAAATGTATTTTTTCCCCTTTCAATGACAACCTAAAATTGGGGGTGCGGTTAATACACATGACTGTGCGGTTTATACTCCGGCAAATATGGTACATAAAAAAATTTAAAAAACAATTTAGTAAAAAAAGAATTTTTGAATGATAGATCATAGATGTATAACCTTTACTGCAAATGAGTGATACTGGCTAATGGCAAATCCATCCGTTATTGGTAGGATGATAAATGAAGGTCCCGTGGATAGGGGATTCCTGCCCTATGGCTATATGCATGTATATAAGTCATCCATTATTGGTAGGATAAATGAAGGTCCTGTGAGTAGGGGATTCCTGCCCTATGGCTATATGCATGTATATAAGACATCCATGTTAGATGTGGAACTACTTTGGAAAGGGTGCATACACATGTACATAGGCCTATACATGGAATTCTAACATGTATGAGCACACTGGAAAATGAGCCTCACTCAATGTTTCGACAAGTTTGGTTAAGATCATATTGCAGAACTTCAAGTTTGATATATGGAGCTCAATCTCACTTGACCAGGAGGATGTGTTTGAAGCATGTTACTTCCAGATGAAAAAAAAGAGAGTAGGCAGACCGACAGAAAAAATATGAAACATATTGCACCTGCTTTGAATACCTCCTATTCTCTCTGTACCTGTACCTTTTTTGAAGAAAGTCTCCAGCAGTGGTTTATCAGTGGTTTTCTCCACAATGTCCCTCGTCATGTTGATGATGCGCCCAGCACACGGTGGAGACCGCCGGAAATTCAGAATCCTGGAGAGAAAACATGCAGCATATACATCTATACCTTTTAAACTCAGTTTTAAAATGCAAATACACTGTATCAATTCAAACATACAGTCAAACCTTTCTTAGTGGCCACCTGTCTATAGCAGCCACCACAACTGATCCCTTGCAGAGAAAAATAATGTTATGGACCCTGTCTATAAAGGTTACCCGTCTACAGTCTACACGTTTCTTGTTTCCCTTAGTAGGTGGTCACTATACACAGGTTTAACTGTTATAGGAAAACATGACCAGAAATATTTGTAAATGATTGAACAAGAGCAAAGAAAAATAGGCTTCCACAGGAATTGAACCAGAGACCTCTAGATTGCTAGACCAGTGCTCTGACCACTAGGTTAGATCAAAGCTCTTTTGATATTGGACCTTCCCTGACACCATTTTCAATGCTCATGCTTATCAGAAGCTATATAAACCTAACGCAAACCCAGGAAAAGTATCAACTTAGTGAAAAGTTTGAGGGACCAACCGATTGGTACTGATGTGTCATCTCCCTGCAAGATGAAAAGAAATTCCTGCATAAATATATGGACCCTGTGACCAGTGGCGTAGCATGTTGGGGCTGATTGGGGGCCGGGGGGGGGGGGGGGGGGAGCACAAAGATGATGGGGGCACACCTTATGTTTTTCTTTGTTTCTTGAAAAAAAAATTCCCCTTGTGTCTCCTATTGTTTTTCTTACAAACTTATTGTGGGGGGGGGGGGGGGTGGGGGCCACAGCCCCCGTGCCCCCCCCCCCCCCCCCACCCCCCCCAGTAGCTACACCACTGCATGTGAATATGAAAACCAGTCTGACTAACAAGCACCAGGGCCATATACATGTTTGTTCATAAAAACCACCCTAGCTTAGTTCAATTTATAAGTCTTTCTCAGATGCTAACTAAGCAACACAAAGTTTTCTTAAAAGCAGGGCTCGACACTAGCACTTGCCCCGTTGATGTCGGGCAAGTAACATTTCATAAATGTTCTAATTTGGTTGCCCAATCAGACAAATAACATTTCTGTTATACAACAAGAGAAAAGGGTAAATTTTATTTCTGTGTATATAACTATGAACAAGAGAGCAATTTGCCAAGCAGATCGAGCTACCTAGCACAATTAATTTTTACTCTTTTTTTTCACGGTTTGTTTAATGTACCGTAAGTTAATTTCTGTTCGGGCAAGTAAAATTTGAAAATTCATGATTTTACTAGTAGAAAACAAAAGTTAGTGTGGCGGCTTGTTATCAGGATGGTCAGTTTTGGTCAATCTGAATTTTTAGTAACTAAAACTTGTTTGTCCCTGAAACCCCTTTCAATGTTTGTGATGGCCAGAAGATGTTTGAGGCTGGAGACACTGACCTGTCCAGATGGAATGCAGCAACCTCAGCATTGTGTCTGTCCATGTCCAGCCAGAAGGGCTGCTCCTCATCGTATCCATACACAGAGTGTCTGGCTGACCTACAGGGGCAACAAGGTTGAGTTTAGATCAAGAAATCTATTTTTCAGGGCCTCTTTTACATTTACATTACTTTCTTGTAGTGTAGGCCCTTTCTGACAAGGCCGAATAAATTATTTTGCCAATACAGATTTCCTTTATTTTCCTATGTACAAATTTGTTGTAAAATATA